>ML838596.1:44249-62280 GCA_009831015.1 Picea engelmannii
AATAAAATAGAATAAGGCGGATGTAAGAAGACCTAATAGAAGCTTCCGCTTCTAGAAGGATCTTCCTCTAGATGCTTCTTTTTAGTATAAATAGGAGTTGAGGGTATGAGAACCCTAGCTTGGATATTATTGTAACAGAGCGCCGCTCGATTGGAGGTTTCCCCCTCGAAGAGGCCTGTGAACATTGCTATCTGATTCAAAGTGCTATTTCTGTTGCTATTTCATATATCATTTCTGTGTATTGTGAAGATTATGTTGGATATTTTACTGTTATTCTGTCATTTCTAGCATTTCGTTTCTGTTCTGCATATTTTATATATCTGGTATCTTGCAGAGCAACTTTCCTTGGTGTAGGAGTAGTCCTACCTTGACAACCCGATAAAGCTAGATCCTCTACTAGTGAGTGCCCTTGACCTGTGTGTCCACGATCTGATCTGTGGATCCCTATTGCATGCAGTCAGGGTTGAGCTCTGTTGGTGTCAGTTGTTCTGCGATCTCTGAGGAGTCCAATAATGGTGGAAAATATGGTCGAAGGAGGTCCACATTGAACATTGGGTGAAATCCAAGGAAGGGTGGAGTGTTGAGCTCAAAATCATTGCTACCCACAACCTTGGTGATAGTGTAAGGCCCATAGCGAAGTGGGCGGAGCTTCCGATTGGGCCCTTTAAGGCGCTCTTTCTGCAAATGTAACCAAACCTTATCTCCCACTTGAAACTAGTGCGGTACCCTGTGTTGATCATAGCGCTAATTGTACTTAGCATTGGCTTTCTGTAAAATCTCATGGACCTGTTGGCGGATGTGTTGAATATGCTCAATGAATCTAGTGGATTTTTCAGCTTCAAAATGAATATGGGAAGATTTTCCTGTGTGGTGGCAAGAGGTAATGCAACATCAATGGGACCCAAGGGATGGAATCCTAGCCCCACCTGAAATGGACTATGGTCGTTGGAGCTACGTAGAGCCTTGTTGTAGTTGTGTTGAACATAGAGAAGACTCTCATTCTAGGTACACAGATGCTTAGAGTTGTACATGCGCAGGATGTGCACAATCATCCAATTGATGACCTCTGTTTGGTCATTGGTTTGGGGGTGGAAAGCAGTGGATTTAGTGAGCTTGGTGTCCAACAGTGACCAAAGACTCGACCAAAATGTGTTGAGGAACCTGTTGGCTTGATCGGAGATGATGGTTTGTGGTATCCCAAAATGGACCCACATGCGTTCAAAGAAGATCTTGGCGGTATCTACTGTTGTGATTCTCTTCTTGCAGGCTGTGAGGATGGCCATCTTCGAAAATCGATCAAATACCACAATACATAATCGTTGCCTTGCTTGCTGGAAAAAAGGCCAGACATGTAATCCATCGAGATGGATTCCCATGGCCTCTCGGGAGTAGAAAGAGGGGTGTATAAGCCTTCTGTCTTGATGGTTGGCTTGGAAATGGAACAGAAAGTGCAAGATCTGATATACTTGTTGACGTCTTGTCGGAGTTTTAGCCAATAAAAAAATGTTTGTGTAGAATGGCCATAGTTTTCTCCACGCCAAAATGACCTGCCATCCCACTGTAGTGAGAATCCCAGATTATATTTGCATGCTCTCTTGCAAGAACACATAGATAGCCAAGATGGCATAACAGTCTGTCCTGAATGTGAAAATCAATGGCATTTGTGTATGTACCCAAGAGCTGATAAGTGGTGGCGGAGTCCATATTTTGTTGATAAAGTTGGGGCCACTCAGATGCCTCATGTCCACATGAATGGAGCATGGTGGTGAGTGCAATCATTGGAGGTCGACTAAGGCAGTCAGTGACATGATTTTTGCTCCTTGTCTTATAATTGATGTTGAGATGGAACTGTTGTAGGTAGGTGGACCACTTCTGATGGCGGTCATTCTGCAACTTCCCCTATGTCTATATGAACTGCAAAGGCTTTTGATCAGTGTGGATGATTGTCTCCTTTCCCATAATGTAATGTTTCCATTGACGACAGGCTTGTACAATGGAATACATTTCTTTGTCATAGGTGGGGTATTTCTGGATAGTATCTGAGAGTGTCCAAGTATTAGGTGGGTGGCTAATCATTGCCTTGCTTGGTGGATGAAAGGCCATACATGTAATCCATCAAGATGGATTCCCAAGGCCTCTCGGGAGTAGGAAGAGGGGTGTATAAGCCTTGCTTCTTGATGATTATCTTGGCAATGGCACGGGAAGTGCAAGATCTGATATACTTGTTGACGTGAGTTTTGGCCAATAAAAATGTTTTTGTAGAATGGCCACAGTTTTCTCCATGTCAAAATGATTTTCCATTCGAGTGCAGTGAGACTCCTAGATCAGCTTTGCATGCTCGCTTGCAGGAACACAGAGATGGCCAAGATGGCATAACAGTATGCCTGAATGTGAAAATAGGTGACATTCATGCCTATACCCAAGAGTTGATAGGCGGTGGTGAAGTTCGGATCTTGTTGATAAAGTTGGGGCTACTCAGATACCTCATGTCCACAGTAATGGAGCATGGTGTTGAGTGTAGCCATGGGAGGTCAACTGAGGTAGTCAGTGACATGATTTGTGATCCTTATCTTATACTTGATGTTGAAATGGAATTGTTGCAGGTAGGTGGACCACTTCTGATGGCGGTCATTCTGCAACTTCCCCTATGTTTGTATGAACTGCAGAGGCCTATGATTAGTTTGGATGATTGTCTACTTTCCATGAATGTAATGTTTCCATTGACGATGGGATTGTACAATGAAATACATTTCCTTGTCATAGGTGGGGTAATTCCAAACAATATCTGAGAGTGTCCAAGCATTAGGTAGGTGGCCAATCATTGCCTTTCTTGGTGGATGAAAGGCCAGACATGTAATCCATCGAGATGGATTCCCAAGGCCTCTCAGGAGTAGGAAGAGGGGTGTATAAGCCTTGTTTCTAGATGGATCGCTTGGAAATGGCACAGGAAGTGCAAGATCATATATACTTGTTGACGTCCTGTCGGATTTTTGGCCAATAAAAATGTTTTTGTAGAATGACCATAGTTTTCTCCATGCCAAAAGGACCTGCCATCCAACTGTAGTGAGCCTCCTAGATCAAACTTTCACGCTCACTTGCAGGAACACAGAGATGGCCAAGATGGCATAACAGTCTGTCCTGAATTTGAAAATCGATGGCATTCATGCCTGTACCCAAGAGCTGATAGGTGGTAGCGAAGTCCAGATCTTAATGATAAATTTGGGGCCACTCAGATGCCTCATTTCCACAGGAATGGAGCATGGTGGTGAGTGCAACCACGGGAGGTTGACTGACGCAGTCAGCAACACAATTTGTGCTCCTTGCCTTATACTTGATGTTGAGATGGAACTGTTGCAGGTAGGTGGACCACTTCTGATGGCAGTCATTCTGCAACTTCCCCTATGTCTGTATGAACTACAAAGGCTTATGATCAGTGTGGATGATCGTCTCCTTTCCCAGAATGTAATGTTTCCATTGACGACAGGCTTGGTCAATGGAATACATTTCCTTGTCATAGGTGGGGTAATTCCAAATAGTATCTGAGAGTGTCCAACTTGGATCTTAGTTGGATCAACATGTACCCCATGATCATCAACAATGTAGCCCAAGTATTGGACATTGTTCATGTGAAAGGAGCATTTTTCCAAGTTGGCATATAGCTTGTGTTGCCGCATAGTGCTCAAATTTTTTTGAATATGTTGCATGTGGTCTTCCCAAGTTATTTTGAAGATGAGGATTTCATCCAAATATACCACCACAAAAGAGTTGGTGAAGGGTCTCAATACATCATCCATCAATCTCATAAAAGTGGTTGGTGCATTTGTTAAGCCAAAGGGCATGACTAGCCATTCGAAGAGACCTTATTTAGATTTGAAAGTTGGCTTCCATACATCAGTTGGTTCGATGGGAACCTGGTGGTAGCCAGACTTTAGGCCAATCTTGATGAAGAATGTTTCCCCCTTGATTTGGTCAAGAAGGTCATCAATTATGTGAATTGGGTATCAGTTCATGACTGTGATTTTGTTTAATGCTCTATAATCAATGCAGAGCTGCCAAGTCCCATCTTTCTTATGCACCAGTACAATCCGGCTTCTACAAGGAGAGGAGATGGGTCTGTTGTGCCCCTTTTGAAGTAGCTCTTGGATCTGACACTTGATTTCGTCATTTTCCATCAACGAGCGACGATAGACTGGTCCATTAGGCAGAGGTGCACTGGGGGTTAGATAAATTGGATGCTTGACTTGGCAGTGTGTCGGTACCCCGGTGGGGAGGAGAAGATATTTGTGTACTCTTCCATGATCCTGTCCACTTTCTTCTACTGCAAAAAGAGGCTCTGTGTAGAGGCCAAGGATGTGGCAGTGACCTTCTTCTTACTATGAGCATGGATCACAAAGAAGAAGAACTTCTCGGTCTATGAAATGACCTTATTGCATTGCTTAGCAAAGATTAAAGAAATAGCGGTAGGCAGTGCTACCTTTGGTATCCTATACAATTGTCTACCCAAAGTAATAATAACACTATGAGGTCTAGACTCATACACAACATGTCACTTCCAAAAATATGGTTGTCCTAAGAGAAGATCACAAACATCAAGGGGAGAAATATCACACAATGCCTCGTCTTTGAAAGGCTTGATGTCGTAGGGAAGACAACATTGTTGGTTGGAACTGTAGGGTTGCGGGTGTGGTGTCGTTGGCAGGTCCATCTACGTGACGACCTCTGCTAAGATCAGGTTCTTCTAACTGTCGCTATCGAAAATGAAATGAAGTGGAGCCCCCTTTACCCACATCTGCGAGTGAAAGAGGAGTTCCCCTTTCTCTAGTTCTTCTGGTTCACTTGGATGGACTTTGGTGGTAGTGACAGTGGCACTGGGTTCAACATCGATAATTCGCTTCCCACCTTTTGGATTTTATTCAAATTCAGAATCAACCTCTGACTCGGAATGTTTTATCTTAGCCACGAGTGACTGCTTGGAGCAGCATTCTTCAGTGTTGTTCCAAGGGATTTTATGGTATTCACACCATTTTCTCGTGTCCTTCTTCGACTTCTCATTACCCTTCTTGTGTTGCAGCTTGGATTGGTTGTCCTGAGAGAGGCCATATTTTCTCTATCCCCTGTTGTGTGGGTTGGGTCTACCTTTTCCCTTCTTTGGATGTGAGGAGTTTGTAGATCCAAACTCTAGCCTCTTCTACTTAAATTTTTGCTCAATATTGACAACATATCTATAAGACATACCCAATGATGCGATGTCCAGAAACTACATTTCTATTTGAATGTATATATGCAAACAACCACGTTATTTGAGCACCAGATGTCGTTTAGAGTCTTTGATACCCAATTTGGTACACAGGGTGTGGAAAATATTAGTGAAATCTGGTATTGTCTGGTCCCTTTCCTGACACATGCTGGTACATCTTGTGTATTAGTCCTCATAGCTTCAAACAAGGCAGTATTATTCTTTAATAGAATCCTTGAAGGAATCCCAAGTGGGGGTGACCACAAATATTCCAAATTCCTCTATGGTCCTTTGCTCAGAGTAAGTATCTCAAAAGTCCTTAAATGGGGTACAGCCTTGAGGAGTGCAAAAGTAATATTTTCCCTATCGGAAAAATTGTGGACCGAAAAATACCATTCGAGCAAATTCAACCATTTATCTACAACATCTGCATCTATCAGCCCTTCAAAAAATGGAATATCAAAATTTACATGTACCTTGATGGGGGTTACGAGGCCACTAGATTAAGATGCTTCTTCTGTGGGCAGCCACCGAAGGATCTGTGCAAAGTTGTCCATCATTTCGTTCCTTTGTCGTGTGAGGGCTTCCTTGAGTCCTCGAGCAACATTTTAAAAGGATATCTTGCTCCATCATCTTTCTTTTCATCCCCCATGGGTTGTTGTCGGGCTCGGCGTGACCGATCTTGCAAAGGCTCGACTAGTTCGAGTCCCAACTTCTTGTACCTAGATCTTCTCGGGGACATGCACAAAGAAAAATAAATGAAGAGCAGACCATTATGATACCACTGATCCAGATTTATGAGTGGAATGAACTGACTAACAGAATGAATACAAAAACACAGAGATACGGAGAAAAATAATAGATATCCAGTGAACAATAACTTCTATTGAATAAATGAAATAGGTTGAAACAGTAAAACTGTAGAATTGAAAACAACTTGCGCGAATGGTGGTAGTTATCTCTGAGAAGAGATGTGGCTGCTACACGCAACCGTCTGAGCAGAAAAATGATTACAATGAGGCTCCAGAGGCATTTTTAACATTATTCATGAATGCCAAAACCCTAGACATCCAAAAACCTAACCCTAGGAGGTGAAACGCCAAAAGTTATGTGGGCCCCGAGGGGTAAGTTGGTACCTCAACCTCCCAAGGTCATAACTTTTGCATACAACCTTTGTTTTAGGCATGTGATATCCCATTGGAAAGTTCTTTTCGAGAACTACACATTATGTTGTCAAACTTTGTCTATGTCTATAGTTTGATTGTGGCAAGCCAAAAAAAAAAACATTGTTTAGGACCCCAAACGGCCCTGGAAGTACAAAAAGATGTACTGACATGAAAACTTCCAAAATAAGCCAGTTGGATTAGGTGGGTGGTCCCCAATATCCACCTAGAAGATGTGTAGGGATTCAGACAACCCTGGAAATGTAGAACCCACAATTAAAAAGAAGTACAGAAGAACGTGTTGAACTAAAAATTGTCAGTTGGAATAGGTGGGTGGCCACCAATATCCACCTGGATCAATGCTAGATATATGTAGCTCATATGGAAGAGTCAATAAAGGATAAGGATCCAAGTCTCGAAGATCATCTATTTTTGAAAGAATATGAAATGAGTTTGGGGATTTGTCAGGATTTCTACCGAAAAAGAGATATAGACTTCTCTATTGACTTAATTCCTATAGCTACCCCAGTGTCTGAAACGCCTGACAGAATGAGCACACCGAAGTTGAAAGAGTTGCATATGCAGCTAGAATAATTGTTGAACAAGGGGTATATACACCCAACTGTATCACCTTGGGGTGCCCCAATTCTTTTTGTGAAGAAAAAGGATGGAACTCTGAGGTTGTTTATTGACTTCAGACAACTTAATAAGGTTACAGTAAAGAGCAGTTGCCCTCCATCGCAGATCGATGATATTTTTTATCAATTGAAAGGAGAAAGAATATGTTCCAAGGTCGACCTGAGGTCAAGATACCATCAGGTGAGAATCAGAGAAGAGGACACCAACAAGACAAAACATAGGACAATGTATGGCCATTATGATTTTGTGGTGGTACCATTTGTCCTGAAAAATGTACTAGCTACCTTTATGAGTCTAAAGAATGGAATGTTTAGGGATTACCTAGACAAATTCATCATTGTTTTCTAGGATGCTATTCTAATCTACTCCAAGTCGGAGGAGGAGCATGAGCAACATTTGAGGACGGTTCTATAGGTGTTGAGAGAGCATTAGTTGTATGCCAAGCTAAGAAAGTGCACTTCTTGTCAAAGGAAATCTCATTATTTGGGCCACATCGTCTCAAAGGAGGGCATAGTGTTGGACCCTAAAAATATTGAAGCAATCAAAAGTTGGCTAGTGCCAAAGAATATTTCAGAAGTGAGATTTTATGGGATTCGTTGGATATTATAGGAGATTCATTGAAGGCTTCTCCAAAGTTGCATGGAATGTTAGAAAGTGAAGATTTGACACAGACATCCAGTAGGATTGTTACAACCATTGCCCATTTCTAAATGGAAATGGGAGGTAGTTACAATAGATTTTATCACCAAGCTACCAATAACAACAAGACAAAATTATTCCATCATGATAGTGGTGGACAAGATTACAAAGGTTGCACTTTTTATACTAGTGAAAATGACTCAAGGCAATCAATATCACAGATATTTACATGAAGGAAATTGCTAGGCTAGATGGTATGCCTAAGGAAATAGTGTTAGACAAAGATCCCAAGTTTACTTCCATATTTTGGAAGGGGTTGTTTAAGGGATTTAGGAATAATTTGAATTTCAATACAACATATCATCCAGATTCAAATGGGTAGACAAAGGGGACTAACCAGATAATTGAAGACATGTTGAGGATGTATGTAATGGACAAACCTTCCAAGTGGGAAGACTACCTTCATCTAGTTGAATTTGCTTATAATAATGGGTATCAAGCATCATTGAAGATGAGTCTGTTTGAAGCCTTGTATGACATAAAATGCAGCATGCCAATGAGTTGGGATAACCCAGCAGACAAAGAAAATATTGAACCATAATTGCTAAGATATATGGAAGATCGGATGGTAAATATCTTGCAAAATTTAAGGTTGCATGGGACAAGAAAAAGAGTTATGCACATAAAAGTGGGATATACAGGAAATTTAAATTGGGCAAGCGTGTGTTTTTAAAAGTAAAAGCTAAAAGGAGTTCGTTAAGATTGGAAAGTTGCCCCAAGTTGGCAACAAGATAATGTGGGTCATTTGAAGTTTTAGAGAAGATATGCCCACTTACATACATGCTTGCATTGCATGCATACCATGAGAATTCATAATGTGTTTCATGTGTCTCTATTGAAGAAATATGTGCATGATCCTAATCATGTGATTCATTGGATTGTGATCCAGGGGGAGCACGAAGGAGACTTCTAGGTGGAACCATTGTGCATCCTTGACCAAAAAGTTAAAGTTATCATGAACAAAGTCATCAACGTGGTAAAGGTTCAATGGACCTGCTACAGTCTTGAAGACGCCATTTGGGAGCACAAGGATACAATGCGAGAGGAGTACCCACAAATTTTTGAAAATTTAGGACAAAATTGAATGTACATTTGTATATAAGTGTGAAAGACTCCATTTTGGTAGTTGGATTTCCTAGAGCCACATATCAGAGAATTCATGCCCAATCTATGCTAGAGCCCTGGAAGGGAAGTGGTACAACTTGAGGGACTATGGTGTAGAGAAGGGGGTACACTTCCTTGGGTTGTGCAGGTTGCAGGGAATGAGAGATTGATGATTGGAATTGTTGCAGAGTTGTGAATTTGCAAAAGTATCGAGTATTATGATGTAAATTTTGTATATGTATGTTAGTATGGTGTTGTGCACCAAGGACAATGTAATTTGTAGGGGAAGGGGAATGTAGCATCCCCATTTTGGTGATATGTAATGTAATAACGATGTACGACCATGGGCTCGATAATGTAATATATAAACATTGTATATTGAAATAATAAAAGTAAATGTGATGTCAGTTGTGGGTAGATATAGACAGAGTAATTGGGGACTAACTTTCCACAGCGGAAGGGAAAGTCTAAGAAGGGGTCCAAGGGGAAAATATCCATGGGTATTAGTCCCAATCATTAATCTCGTGTAAGAGGGTTGCGGTGAAAAGTCACATCCCATTGTTATTGAAAGCATGGGGGTTGAGTACAATCAACCTTGGGAAATGTGAGAGTCAAATGCATGGGTAAAAGGGAAATTTGAATGGCCATTGTAGGAAATTTTTGGAGAAGTAAGGGAGTGGAGAGAATTGGAGCTTGAGGGAAGCCATAGTAGTTGTTGTGGGAAGCTTGTTTAAAGCTGCAAATGCATGTAGAAGAAGGTTGTTAGGCCTGTAGAGTGCAAACTCCTGTGAAAGTTTCCCTAGAACAATGAGTTGTTATGTGATTTTTCCTGTGGTATCTAGCATTCCTAGAGTCCCCAACATTAGATATTTCTATCCAAATTGGGTTGGAGCCCTTGAGGGAAGTTGGAAGGCCTGATGGAATGTGTGTAGTGAAGGGGGATCCCATTCCTTGGGTTTTGTAGGTTGAGGAAAAGAGAGTTGGTGGACTGGGATAGTTGCAGGAAAACTAGTTGTTGTGAGAGCATATTGGGTTGTGAGAGACACCGTCTTTTGTTTTTGTGAATTCGTATCCCCAGTTTAGGTGATTTTCTATTGATATTTGGAGCAAAAATCTATGGTTGGGAGGAACATATGTCCCCTTTAGCCTGTTGCACTTTTTTTGTTAAAAAATAAGTGTTTGATCTTTGTTCTTTAATTTTGGTAATAGGTTTTATGGTTGTCTATAAAATTTGAGTTTTTAATAATTTATATGTTGTTATGGGAATGTTAATTATGTTGAATTCATGGTTTGAAAGTGTTGTTAGATGCTCAAGTGCTTAAGCATGTTGCATTGCATTTAATATTAATGGTATCAAAAAAAAACTATGGGTTTAGTAGTGGGGGAACTACATAACTTGTGACAAACTATGGGTTTCTTGGCCTTTAACAATCAATGTACTATTTTTGAATGTTTACCAAGTCAGTGCAATCTTCAAATTTGAGGGCCTTGATAAACTCCACTAGTAGAAACCAATGAAGTTTCTCTTCGATTCAGGCTCCCATTGCTTTATAATTCTCATCAACGTTCAATGTATGTCTTAGCATGGCCAATCTAGCCTGGAGTTGTTCACCAAAGAGACTAAGGTGAAGCATTCTTGAAACTTTCTTAAGACCCTTCAAAACTATGTTGTGTTTCATTCTTCTAAATTCCAACCACAACCTATATAATGTCTCAAAAACATGGTGATTCTTCTAGTGGAATCTTCCTAATAGATAAACTGACCTTTGTCTCCTATAGTGATTGTACTTAGATTCTAGATTCTTTTGATAACATCAACAATTGATTTATGCCTTAGATGAGAGGTATTCAACATGATTAAAGAGTTCAATGCCTTGTGATTTTCAAATCTTCAAGAGATAGACAAAACACTCAATTGGTGATCGAGGAAGGTGATAGCTCTGAATACTTGGATTAACCATCATCCCTCATGGCCAAAGAAGAAGAAAATTCTCCAAAAAAATTGTTCTATCTAGTCTTTATGAGGCCTACTTATTCCCTTTTTGGGAGTTAGACCAAGGAACGAAAGTTTTGATGAGTCTTTTCAACGAATCTCTTATTAGGGTCATATAAGAAAACTCTAGAGCTTTGAGTCTGTTCTAGGGGATTTATTCACCTTGGAGGCATTCAAACATGGAGAATACCCCATTATCCACCTCTTAATGAAGATCTCCCTCCTACGAATAGGTGGGCTCTCCCTTGGATCTACATTTGATCCAAGATAGACAGTTGGTAGATAATATTATTTTCTTGGATCTAATCATATTATTTTCATCTTACACTAGAGGTAAGAGAGGTGTATCTTATTAATGAATGGTTTCCCTTATGTTTTCGTCTAACGCAACTCCAGAGATCCAAATATAATTCCTATGATATGATTTTTGCACACAAGTGAAATGAATACCAATCTATGAATCATTTTAAGTGTTAAAGATACTTGAATCCAATCAAATGTACTTTATTCAATAATGAACCACAAATCATGTAATCGAAAAGACATTCATTGAAGGGGAAAAGTAACATTGATCTGTATTGATAAAATAGATAACCTTGCATCAAGATTGAATCCTTTAATCCTTGTGTTGCAATCCTCCTTGGTCCTTGCCTTCTCTCTTCCTTTACCCTCACTCTCTTGTAATTCCAACAGTGTAAATTTATTCTCAATTCTTCCTTCCTTCTCCAAGAAAACCTCCATGCATAAATAACCCACCAAATATCTCCTTCGTGTCATGAGATAATGCGCCATATTAGAGCTTCTAAAGATTACTTAGGACATGCATTGACCTAAACACTAGTGATTTCCCACCTAGTCTTGGTTAACTAGTCATTCAATCCATAGTTGACTAGATATTCTCAAGTGCGGTGAATCACTCTTATCCATATGTGAGTCGCACTCTTGGTGATGATTCCAAGGAAGGCGTGCACTCTTGTTGATAATTCCAATGTATGCATACAAGAATAGAGTTCACTTAGTCATGAAATGGGAATTATCTCCTGAAATGAACAAAGGAAGCACTCTTCATCCTAGTAAATAGGAATCATCTCCTAAAATCAAATAATGAAGTGCTTTCCCTCCTAGTAAATAGGAATTTACCTAATGGTGGTTTATGGGCCCATGATTTTGGAAAACCGTGGTATTACATGGTAGGTATTTTCCCATGGTTTTGGAAACCCTTGTTAGGTACATGTGTACGTATACTCTAATACCCCTTTTGAGAAGGTCCTCTATATGCCCCTAGGGTGGAAAATATAATTGTAACATATGCCCCCTAATGTGTGAGGTCAGTAGAGGAATGGATGGTCGAAACATATTACAATAATTATGAACGTGAGGTAGTGTAAGGAAAGAGTTGAAGAACAAGGAACCAATGAGTACCTGCAATGAGACATCAACCAAACATATATAGATCATCCCCGAGGTAGGCATAACCATGCTTGGAAAATAAATAAAGCATGGTCACCACCATAATACATTGTGGATCCATGCAATGAAATGAAATATCATGGCCATGAAAACACATAGTGGATCCATGTCAAAAGGAATCATAGCCACGAGCAAATACAATGTATATCTATGTCACAATGAGTATCAGGAAGACATTAAACACCAATGATATTGCTCCCATAGTCTTCAAAGTACTTCTATAGAAGTGATGTACGCCATCGCAAATTGGGAGGGGTAGTTGGAATGAGTGATGTTCCCCCAGGCCCAATGTCTTCGTCTCAACCCAGATGGTACAATTATACAACATGTGGTTACATGAGTTGATGTCAAGCATGGTAGAAATTGTCTGAATACCAACCATGTGTGTATGTCGTTAACAGACGTGAGGGGACCCACCAATGATGTAGATGGACCCCAAGGTACCTAGAATAATATAGCAAGTGTGAATAGATGATATAATGTCGAACACATGTAGAATCAATTTATTAGGGGTCAATGAGGTAAACCCACTATCAATTGCGAGAAATATTGCCACTAAGGACTTCAAGCTCCAAGGTACTAATTGGTTTCTATATCTCTTTCCTAGATGAGGAATTGAATTCAACAAGAAGAGATCCATTGAAGGAGGGACTTAATGTATCCCCCATCAATTGACATGAAACATACACTAAGAGATGATTTGAATGGATAGAATCACTAAGTACAACTGACACAGGGATGGTTGACTTGGATGGTCAACAAGAGAGCAAATGGTCGACTCAGGCTTAACTTCCCTTGAACATATAGCACGACACAATGATGACTTAGTAGCATAAACTTAATAGCATTGATGACATAGTGCAATAATGCATGAAGCGGTTGAAGCAATCTCCATGGGGATTGGAAAGGTAACCAATCGGAGGAGTATATGACATGTTGATGGTATGGCTCCTAGGAAAGCTATAACCCAATTGTAATAGAATGACACAAAAAGGTTGTATGTTCAAGGGCGATAGGACTGACGACTGTCATTTTGAGAATACATATTAACAGTAACTTTCCCCTTCACTTTTTTAATTTTTTTTTTCTCCTTCATTTTTTTATGAGCATGAAAGAGAGATAGAAGTGTGCTTGATCATGTATTTTTCATTCAATTTTTATGAGTCCGAAAAAGAGTTAAAAGTATACTTGTGAGGTGTCTTTTTCTTGTTTTAACAAGCACAAAGAGTTAAAATTAATCTCATATTGGAGAGACCAAGTATCTAAACAACATGCATCGAAGGTCCAAGTGTGTGGAACCGACTTAGGCATAATGGATGCAACTGGGTGTTTGCAAGTGAGGTCCACTCATAGCAACAGGTCTCTCCATGGGTGTAATGGTTGCAAAATGGAGGTAATCATATGTAGATGGGTAGAGGTCAATTGTGTTTGTAAATGGTAGTAAGTGGGAATAAAGTAAATTGCATTGCAACAATAGGCACCAAGACATAATCAGCAAAGGCTTGTGCAACCATAAAGTAACATAAAAATGTTGGTAACCTCCTCAGGATTTGGCCAAAACATATGTGAAGAAAGATAAATGAGGCTCAACTTCGAGTCATGGCAGGTCTATAGGAGGGTTCACGGGCCTACAAGAAATCAAAGCAAGGGCGCCAAATGGAAATCAAGGTGCTAACTAGGGTGCCCATGTAGGGTAGGAATTACAGTGAAAGTTACGATGTGCAAAAAAAAGAATGGGTGATTGTTGCAACTTGACGGGATTGAACATAAGGCTTTGTGATGGAAGCATGGATAGTTAATAATGCAATATGGTGTTGCAGGGAAAAACCTATCTCTATATGCTAGTTTGAAACATGTACCTCAAGTTTAGTGGATGTTGCCATAAAAATTCCAAACAAAACTTCCACAAGCCTATAAAATACATCTAGAAATTCTAGACTGGAGTTTAAAATGTGAGAAAAGTTTTGAATTTTTCAATTTTATATTGTTTTTGTGCTTTTGGGATATGTTATTTTTTGGGTGTTTTTTTATAGAAAAGAAAAAAAAAATATGGTACAAAGAATTATGCACCTTATGGCTTATGCAAATTAGAGTCCAATGCTAGGCTCGGGCCAAGGATCCTAATTGTCATTGATGAACTCATGGATCATTTTCGGCACCATGTGGTACACTATGCTAGGGCCACGCCACATATAAGGATCGAATCTATGCGTACAAAGGCACTCGTCGTGAATAGTTTCACAAGCTATTGCAAGTCCTTGGTGATGCCCATGAAGGCACAAACGAGGTACGAAATATTGATCTTTGGTTTGATTGGGATCAAAGTATTTTGTGGCAAGTTCTAAAAAAATGTATATGAGGCTCAAAAAGGTCAAGACGTAGAATTTCATTAGATGCCCCAGAAAATTCCCCTTGTCCTGAATCACAACTCATCTTGTTAACCCTCATTTGTTTTGAATAAGGAAGAATAGTGTCTATTTATTTTTGTTTTTCCAATAGTTAAAGTATTATATTCTTTTATTATTATTTAATATGCAAAATGATCACAATTAAAAGATAGATATCCACAAAACAATAAGATATATCCTCAAGGAAACCCTCAAGGGGAAGAAAACCCTGCAAACTTTCATCGGTATAGATTCCTCCAACATGTGCAATGTCATACAATGCTCTTTCACAAAATCAATACCAAAGAGACCCAAACATGAACCAAGAATAGCCTCCTAGATAAGTGTGCACTACTCTCTTGTACTTATATTCAATGAGTGATCAAAATGACTTGATATAACCTCTATTTATACTCTAAAAGACCTAAAATACATGAATTATCAATAAACCCTTTCACAATTACACTTAGGAATAACCAATACAATTACATTTAGGAATAACTTCTGAAATTACATAAAATCTCAACACTCCCTCTTAATGAGGAAGGTGTTCTATTCGGCACAGACTCTAACATTGTCACCATCCACACGAGCTCATGACCATTGACTGTCAGAAACACAAATTTATACATCACAGGAAATCCATAGTGACTTCATAGCATGCATCCAAGGTCGGTGGGTAGCTCTCCAATAGCTACAACATGTCATCATGAGACTATCCAATTTCCCACAGAAAGCTCAGATATCTTATGAATGACATCTAGTACCCTGCGATAACATTTGTACCTCATCTCTTCAACATGCATCTAGGGCCGGTGGGTATCTCTCCAATAGCTACAACATGTCTTCATGGCATTCACTACCCTACGATAACATTTGAATCCATCACTCCCTTTGAAGAGAGACTACGCCGAGCTTGTCCCTGAAATACTCGAATTTCGTCCTTAACAATGGCTTTGTTAGTGCATCTGCAACCTGCTTATCAGTAGCCACATATTGGAGCCTCACTACTCCCTTTTGCACAATATCCCTAATATAGTGATACCTTATTTTGATATGTTTCGACCTATCATGAAACACTGGGTTCTCCGACAACTTTATACAAATCTGGTTGTCACACAAGATACAGGTCGCCTCCATTGCAATATCGAATAATCCAATCAATAATTTATGAAACCACGTTGCTTCGCGACTTGCATCACATGTTTCCACATACTTTGCCTCAGTCGTACTGAGTGATATAGACGATTTCTTCTTATTGATCCATGAAATCATATCGGATCCCAAAGTGAAGCAACATCCTAATGTACTTTTCCAATTTGCAACACTACCGACCCAATCTGAATCTAAATATCCAAGTAGATTGATTTCATTGTCTGCAACATACTTGAGACCATAATCCATTGTACCTTTAAAGTACCTCATCACATGTTTTACTACAATCAGGTGAACTCACTTAGGGTTAACCATCTACTGACTTGGGGTGTTCAAAGTAAAACATATATATGGTCGTGTATTTGTCAAATACATCAATGATCCAATCATTTGCATGTATAATGTAGCATCCACAACCTTTGAAGTTGTATCATCCAGCAACTTCATATTTGATTCCATTGGTGTAGCCATCAGTTTACATTCCAACATCCCAAACCTCTTCAGGATCTCCACAACATATTTTCCTTGATTTAGGAAGATCTCATTCTTCCTCTGCCATACCTCTAGACCCAAAAAGTAGTGCATCAAATCTAGGTATTTCATTTTGAAATCTGCTGCGATTTTTCTCTTACACTCGATGATGAGCTTCTCTACTCATATCAAGAACGATTCATCCATATATAGTAGTAATATCATTGTTCCATCATCCTCAACCTTGAAGTAAAGGTTAGGATCTGCACTTCTCTTGGTAAATCCCAAGCTCATCAGAAAATCGTTTATCCAACCATACCATGCTCTAGGTGTCTGCTTCAATCCATATAATGCCTTCTTTAACCTACACACATGTGTCTCCCTGTCATGTGTCTCAAATCCTTGTGGTTGTTGCACATAAACCTCTTCCTCTATTACCCCATTCAAAAATGTCGTCTTCACATCCATCTGATGAACCTTCCATTTCATCACAGTAGTTATTGAAATAACAACCCTTATTGAAGTATATCTTGCCACAGGAGCAAAAGTATCCTCATAGTCAATTCCTTCCTTCTGAGAAAATCCTCATGCTACAAATCTAGCCTTGTATTTCTCAATGCTTCCATTTGCAACATGCTTCGTCTTGAATATCCACTTGAAGCTTACAACTGATTTTTCCTTGGGTCTGGGAACCACATCCCAAACATCATTCTTCACTATTGACCGGTATTCCTTGACCATGGCATCCTTCCATTCTTTCTTTCCTGGAGCTTATTCATAGTTGGTAGGTTCTACATCAATGATATCACACAATAATTCCACATAGTCGAGATACGGTTTTGGTTTCTTGACTTTCCTAGATGATCCATCATGGGCACCATGTCCCTCTGCATCTTTGATGGCCTCTTGTTACCAATATTATCTTCTCTTTTGTGTAGGCTTATCTACATACCTCTGTGGTTTTTCCATATCCTGATCCTCTGGAATGTATTCCTCTGCTTCCACTTCTCTTGTCTCCGCGGCTCTAGGAACTCCATTCTCTTCGTCATGAGATTCATCTGCACGACCTTGCTTTGATTTTTGAAAAGCTACATCCTCATCAAAGGTTACATCCTTGATAATCTCGATCT
This sequence comes from Picea engelmannii, assembly GCA_009831015.1. Classification (NCBI taxonomy): domain Eukaryota; kingdom Viridiplantae; phylum Streptophyta; class Pinopsida; order Pinales; family Pinaceae; genus Picea; species Picea engelmannii. Next base: position 61,697 of record ML838596.1, read on the forward strand.
TCCGGTGACCGGGAATGTATACTATGTAGGCCTTCGATGTATCACTGTGCCCAAAAAATATACCTTTCTTTCCAGATGGGTCCAACTTTCTCTTGTCCTTGGGGACATGCACATATACAAGACAATCAAATATTCTCAGGGGGTTGACCTCTGGCTTATCTCCTTAAAACATTTCCTCTGATGTCTTGTTTTCAAGAACTCGATGGGGAATTTTCTTCTATACATACACAGCTGTCATAGCTTTTTCCCATAGATACATAGGTAAATCTTGATCATGTATCATGGCCTTCATTTCTTCCATAATTGTCTAATTCTTTCTCTCTGCCACTCCATTTTGCTGCAAATTATAGGGAGTAGAGAGCTCCCTCTTAATCCCAACTTCTTTACAGAAATCTAAGATTTCATCTGAGTTGAATTCTCCTCCATTGTCTGATCTCAACGTCTTTATATTCCTTTCTGTTAGGTTTTCTACTAGACTTGCCTTGAATTCCTTGAAATTACCAAATATTTCACCTTTTGACTTCAAGAAGTAAATCCAAGTTTTGCATGAGTAATCATAAATAAAAGATACATAATACATGTAC
>ML838598.1:16531-60679 GCA_009831015.1 Picea engelmannii
TTGTTTGAAAGACTATTTCTCATGAGGAGTTGGAGTGGGCTTAGAAGATCTCTAAGTTTCTTGAATTATTAGACAAATTTTAGCTAAATGTCCATACTTCTAGAAAGAGTTATATTTGACAGAAATCTACTCACAATCAAGGGCTTGAAGATGACTACATCCCTCCAAATTGAGTTCAAACGCCTCTAACAATTCCTTTTCAAAATCCATTTCCATGCATATTTTGGTGCATGTGAAAATATTACACTTTGGCTCAGCATGAGCAATAAAACAACCCAACTTGCCTCCAATATCTTTAAGAGACTATTCACCCAAAAAAAAATGGAGAGGTGTCATAGTGTGATCCATACAGGAGAAACAAAAATTCCTCGTCAGAATTTGCATTTGTGTATACTGTTGTAATGGTGATTAGGAGTATGTATCAATGTTAGAAGGCCCGATTATGAGAACTGATTTAAAATATGGTCAGGGGCATGGATCTGTTGTCCAAAGGTGCATAGATCAGTCAATATTGTAGTTAATGGAGATGATTAAGAGCATTTGAGTCGTCCATTCAATTTGTGAGGATCCACAAAGAAACCCTAATTAAAAGAGGATTTTGTGGAAGTGTTTCTTAGCTACTAGAGAAATCTAGAAATCGACAATCTCATGAAGATAGGCTAAGTGAGGTTTATTTTTAATTTTTAAAGATGAAGTACGATTTATTTTTGGCATTTCATCAAGAAATGTTTTATTTATTTTTAAAAGAACCTTTGTGGATATTGACGAATAGCTCAAGATTTGTTTTTTTAAATGTGAGTGGAGTCTTTAAAAAAATTTATGCAAATATATTGATGGAAATATTTTTTTTTATGTAATCTTCGTAAGTCTTGGCATTGGAAATGTAAAAGGGTATTGAGTTTAGCTAACTCAATACAGATGTAGTTATTTTATTATAATTAGCTACTCTAACAAATGAAATGACATGAGAATATGGAAATCTAAGACAAATGTAAATTCAAGAGGAAAAAGCATGGTAATGCGATTTATTTTGGAATTTATAAAGAAATTTGCAAAGAGAGAAGCAAGTTCAATGAACTGAAGAAGCAGATCCCAACCAGGTTAGCAAAGTTGATAGATCAAGAAGAGTCGCCATGAAGCAAAAATCGAAGATCGAGGCTTCCAGGGAGAAGAAGCCGCAAGAAAAGAGTATTTCCTCTTCTATTGTTGAAGAGCAAGTATCGTTGATGCTGAGCCATTTTGTGGACAACATTTCAACATTATTGAGTAGTAAAATCTACATGGAGAAAACCTCATCCTGAGAAAGAAAGGATCGAACGAGAAACTACAAAGATTGAAGGAGAAAGTTGTGAAGATTGAAGGAGAAGCCAAGAAGCTGTGAAGAAGGAAGATACGCATATAGGGAAGAGGCATAAAGAAAAAGTGGAGAAGAGAACAACAATTGAATGCAACATAATTTTGGTTTTTCCAGTCACTAGAAAATACAAGAATAAAAAAATTAGATGACTACCATGATATATGAAATGTTGTAATTAGGGGTACATGTTCGGTTGTACCTGACACCCCAATAGACATTACAATAAGCTTTTTGGTCTAAGGTTTTTGGTCCATGTTGTAAGCTTTGCTATAAGAAAGAGGTGTTCCTCATGTTTTGTAAGCCTTGATTGAGTCAAGCCTACATAGATCAGTATGTGATCATGTAGTGTGTCCCTAGTTTCGAGCATCTTGAGGCGTTGTCCATGGGAAGAATGTGGTATTAATTCCACTTGAATCAGAGAATTTGAATCTTTAATTAACATGGGAAAAGTATGAGATTTTAATCTCAAAATGTGGGACCAAGTTATCTTTAATGGGGAGTCTAATGCATTGGTAGTTGGTGATAGTAATTCATTGGTAGTTGGTGATATTTATAGTGATAGTTTTTTAGCAGATGTAATTAAGGGGGACTGTTAAGAAAAAATATTACATCCTTACGTAACTAGTCAATTAGTTAGTTTACCATTATAGGAGTTGGTAACTCCATAACTTTTTGTAACCATATTTTGTAATTGTACATGTTCATATTAATAGAATACACATCAATAGTGTGGTTTGTTGCATCAATTTTGTCTCTGTTTAATCTTTTACAGAAAAATCCTCTGGATGTAGTCACTTCATTAATGCAAACAACCCTAAATTTGAAGATTTTGTTTTAGGTTGGCCAATACCAATGAATATAACTAGAAGACTAGCCATCCAATTCGTCTCATGTGTGGGGTTGGAGAACCCTAGCAGGAGGGACCTCTTCTCTAGCTTTCCAGTGGAGGAGTTCCATTGTCTCCAGTTGAGAGTGTTATATCCCATTTGGATTATAGCTATCTTGGAGAAAATATGATTCAGCGTAGTTGAATAGTAATAACAAAATATGGTGACAATCATGTGTTAGTTGATGATAATTTTATTTTGGATACTAAGAAAGTGTTGATAATTTTCTTGTTCGAGTAAAATACATTTTTTTATTAAATTTGACTTGTTTGTAATGTATTTATGTTTTTTTTTTGGTGATTTACCACATTTTTAATATAAAGGTTATATGTTTTTTAAAATTGATTTAATAAGTTGTGCTTAATTATTTTTAAATTTTATGTTCAATGATTTTTAGTATTTATTTATAATTTTGTTTTTAAAATTTATATTAATAAAAGGTTGAAGCAAACATAACAACAAAGATACAAAGAGAAATCATTTATACACTACGAGATACTTGATTATGGTTCTTCTTTTCTATGCTCTCTTTAACACATAAGAAGGACATGAATCATTCTTTAGTACTTTTGCAAAGGAAGGAGATTTAGAGACATTAGGGATATTATTATTTTCCTTCCTTTCTTTTTCAAACTCCTCCACATCTAAAACTTGAGCCTTTTCTTGACGAATTGTCAAAACCCAGAATGAAGTCTCATCCTTGTTGTTCGGCCCAGTTACCACTCTTTCTGGTACTAATTCCTTCACTTGTGAAGTTTCACATACCTCAATTGAGGTATCATCGTATTATTTGGAGGTTACCACTCTCTCTGGTACTAATTCCTTGACTCGTGAAGTTGCACATACCTCAATTGAGGTATCATCCTATTATTTGGAGCTGATTTCTATGTTTTCTTCCATCCCTTTGTTGATGGCCCGGATTTTCCATTTGAGCTATTATTTTTCAACTAGAGGGAATCTTTCTCAAATATTTCCTCTTTCTCTTCTTCTTAAGTTTCTAGAACTTCAAATCTGTTACATGAGAAAGATTACATGGTTGATCCAGATTTTATGAGCATAACGAAATGAATAAAGATTATTAAAAAATGCTTAACACAGAATAACAGAGATGCAGTAAAATTGGTTTTCTATTCAATAAAGAAATAAGATGAAAATGTAAAATGTAGCGGAAAACAAGCTTGTTGGAATGGTGGCAGCTTATCTCTGAGAAGAGATGTGATGGCTGTACTCATTCGCAAGAAGGTGATTACAATGAGGCTCTGAAGGAATTTTTACAATAAACAAGAATGTAAAAAACCCTATACATCCAAAAACCTAACCCTAGGGGATGAAGCGCCAAAAGTCATGTGGGCCTTGTTTGGGTAAGTTAGTACATCAACTTCCGAGGGTCGTAACTTTTGCATATGATCTTTGTTTTAGGCGCACGATAACCCGTTGGAAAGGTATCGTCGAGGATATTAATTTTGGTGGCTCAATTAGAGCCTTTGGCTATCATTGAAAATCTTGATCCTGAAAAACCTTCATTTAGGCCCTGAAAATGGCCTCAGAAGTTAAAAACTGCTAAAAATGGTAAATTGCCAAAATTGCAAGAAAACTGTTTTGAGCGAGTTGGAGAAAGTGGGTGGCCAGCGATATCCACCTGGATCAATCCTCCCTCCTTAGGAAGCAATGGTATCCATTGCGTTGAGTTCCCCCATTATATGAGGAAATGTCTGCTGAATTTGGCCCCGGGTGAGCCACTTGCCTTGGTGCAAAAGCTACCCTGCTTTGACGACTCGATAAAGATGGAACCTTTTCTATCGAGTGCCCTTGATATGTGTGTCCACAATATGATCATTGGATGCCTATTGCATGTAGTCAGGGTTGAGCTCTGTTGGTTTCAACTGCTCTGCTATCTCGGAGGTGTCCAATAATGGTGGGAAATATGGCTGAAGAAGAGCCACATTGAAGACTAGGTGCAAGCCAAGGAAAGGGGGAATGTTGAGCTCAAAATAATTGTCACCCACAACCTTGGTGATGGTGTACGACCCATAACAAAGTGGGCGAAGCTTCTGATGGGGCCCTTTAAGGTGTTTTTTCTGCAAGTGCAACCAAACTTTGTCTCCCACCTGAAACTTATGTGGCACCCGATGTTGATCATGGCACTGCTTGTACTTGGCATTAGACATTTGTGGAATATCTTGAACCTGTTGGCGGATGTGTTGGATCCGGTCAATGAACCGGGTGGCTTTGTCAGCTTCTCGTGGAGCAGGGGATGAGTCGACCGAGGTGGTCACCAGGGGTAGTGCAACATCCATGGGGCCCAATGGTTGGAATCCCAACCCCACTTGAAATGGGTTGTGGCCAGTTGAGCTATGCAGGGCTCGGTTGTAGCTATGTTTGATCTGGATTATTTTCGGCACGAAATGAGAGCGGAGATATAATAAAGAAATGCACAGAGATATCGTGTATATCCTATAATATAACAAAAATGTATCAGAGATGCAACCATAAACACAGATATACATAAATACATGATTTCTATTAATGAAAGAAATGTACAGAGACTGTAAAAATACAAAGTGAAAGACTCGCTAGAATGGTGGTATCTTATCTCTGAGAAGAGATGTGACGGCTACTCGCATTCACAAGAAGATGGTTATAATGAGGCTCTGAAGGCCTTTTTACAATAAATAGGAATGCCAAAAACCCTAGACATCCAAAAATCTAACCCTAGGAGATGAAGCGCCAAAAGTCATGTGGGCCCCGTTTGGGTAAGTGAGTACATCAACTTCCCAAGGTCATAACTTTTGCATACGATCTCCATTTTAGGTGTGTGATAGCTCGTTGGAAAGGTATTGTCGAGGAGATTCATTTTGGGGGCTCAATCATGCCTTTGATTATCATTGAGAACCTTGATCTTGAAAAATATTCATTTGGGACCTTAAAATGGCCCCGGAAGTTAAAAACTGCTAAAATTAGTAAATTGCCAAAATTGCCAGAGAACTGTTTTGAGCCAGTCGGAAAAGGTGGGTGGCCACTGATATCCACCTGGATCAATCCTCCCTCCTTAGGAATCAATGTTCTCCATTGCATTGAGTTCCCGGGGGAGAGGGAAAAACGTTTGCTGAATCTGCATCTTGGTAAGTTGCTTGCCTTGCTGGAGACGCCACACTGCTCAATCTGTGGAAGTTTGTCATGAACCTGTTGAGGCTGAGGCCATTCAACAAGTTGGGCTACATGAGAGGATGATGTGCAGAAGGAATCTTTGCGCTTTGCTACAACCTTTTCAACTTTCTTCTGTTTGATAGAAGGTGCTTGGGGTGAGGTTGTAGTGGTTGCAGTGTCCTTCTATTCTCCTTTTGAATAGATTGTGAAGAAGATAAATTTTGCAGTATGAGATACTACCTTGCGGAACTTTTTAGGTGGAACAGTAGTTGGAACTACCTCTGGTATTCTATAGAGATAACCCCCTAGAGAAATAATGACACTGCGGGGTCGAGACTCATAAACAGCATGGCGCTTCCACATATATGGTTGGCCCAAGAGAACATCACAGACATCCAGTGGGGAAACATCACATAATACCTCATCCTTGAAGGGTTGGATGCCGTATGAAAATCAACATTGTTGGCTGACACAGAGATCTCATCCTTGGCAAAGCCACTCGATGTTGTATGGCTGCAGGTGTGGTGTTGTCGACAATCCCAACTGTTTGACGACCTTTGCTGAGATGAGGTTCTTATGGCTTCCTCTATCAACAATAAAATGCAACGGGGTCCCCTTCACCCACATCTGTGAATGGAAAAGTCTCTCCCCCTCTTCAGGATCTATTGGTTCTTCTGGTTGAATTGATGTGGTCGTGACAATAGCAGTGGGGTCTGCGTCAATGATCTATCCTTTACCATTATTTTCAGAATCAGACTCTGAATCAGGGTTTGGCTCTTTATCTTTGATCTTGGCCACCAATGACTGTTTTGAGCAACATTCATCGGTGTTGTGCTAGGGGATTTTGTGGAACTCACACCACTTTTCGATGTCCTTCTTTGTCTTCCCATGACCCTTCTTTTCCTATGTCTTGGATTAGTTTTTGGGACACTGTTTGTTAGGGCCGTCTTTGTCATACTTTGGTTGTTGCGGATTTGCAGACCTAAACTCCCGTTTGTTCTGGTGCTTAAATTTTTGCTCAATTTTAACAGCATATCGATAAGCAGCACCGAGTGATGAGATGTCCAGAAAATTCATTTCAGTATGGATGTTTCTGTGTAGAGCCTCACGGTATTTCAGAACCAAATGTTGCTCGGAGTCTTTGATACCCAACTTAGTGCGCAAGTATGGAAGGTATTGGTGAACTCTAGAACTGCTTCGCCCCTCTCTTTCTGCAGTGTGGTCCATCTCATGTATTGGTCCTCATAGTTGCCAACAGGGTAATACTGTTCCTTTACCACATCCACAAAAAAATCCCAAGTGGGATCGACCCCATATATTCCAGACTCCTATGTGGAACTTTTCTCCCAGTAAGTTTCCCACCAATATTTGACATGAGGGAGAGCTTTAAGGAGTGCGAAGGTGATCTTTTCTTTGTCAGAAAAATTGTGAACAGAGAAATAACCTTATAGCAGAGTTAACCATTTTTCTAGGGCTTCTGCATCTATCTGTCCTTCAAATACAGGAATATCAAAATTAACCTGTACCTTGAAAGGCGAGGTGCCTCCAAAGTGGCATCTTGATGAATATGCGTCTGATGCTATCAGCAGGCGCTGAAAGATGTGGGAAAAATTCTCCATCATTTTGTCCCTTTGTCGCGTGAGAGCTTGCTCAAGAAACAGATTGATAGGATTGTCTGCTCCGTCGTTTTTCTTTCCTTCCGCCATTGAGGGTTTCTTGGGTGTGAGAGAGTGATTGTATTCAAGAGAAACAAGCTCGAGACCCAACTTGCTATACTCAGATCTCATCAGGGACATGCACTGAAAAAACGATCAAGAGCAGCCTACTCTGATACCACTGATTCGGATTATTTTCGGCACGAATTGAGAGTAGAGATATAATAAAGAAATGCACAGAGATATCGCGTATATCCAATAATATAATAGAAATGTATCAGATATGCAACCATAAACACAAATATACAGTAATACACGATTTCTATTAATGAAATAAATGTACATAGACTGTAAAAATACAGAGTGAAAGACTCACTAGAATGGTGGCAGCTTATCTCTGAGAAGAGATGTGACGGCTACTCGCATTTGCAAGAAGATGGTTACAATGAGGCTCTGAAGACCGTTTTACAATAAACAGGAATGCCAAAAACTCTAGACATCCAAAAACCTAACCCTAGGAGATAAAGCACCAAAATTCATGTGGGCCTCGTTTGGGTAAGTGAGTACATCAACTTCCCAGGGTCGTAACTTTTGCATACGATATTCGTTTTAGGCGTGTGATAGCTCGTTGGAAAGGTATTGTCAAGGAGATTCATTTTGGGGGCTCAATCATGCCTTCGAATATAATTGAGAACTTATATCTTGGAAAACCTTCATTTGGGCCCTCAAAATGGCCCCGAAAGTTAAAAACTGCTAAAAATAGTAAATTGTCAAAATTGCCAGAAAATTGTTTTGAGCTAGTCGAAAAAGGTGGGTGGCCACCAATATCCACCTGGATCAATGTTGGATATAGGGAAGACTCTCATCCCATTTTCGGGGGTGTTTTTAATTGTACATACGTAGGATATGTACGATCATTTGATTGACGACCTCAGTTTGGCCATCTGTCTGGGGGTGGAAGGTAGTGGATTTGGTGAGCTTGGTATCCAGCAGTGACCAAAGGATCGACTAGAATGTGTTGAGGAACTGACTGTCACGATATGAGATAATGGTTTGTGGTATCCCAAAATGTACCCATACTCGTTCAAAGAGGATCTTGGCAGTGGATTTTGTTGTGATGTTCTTCTTGCAGGTGGCTAGAATCGTCATTTTGGAAAAGCGATCAACAACCACAAAAACATAGTTATTTCCCCTCTTGGTAGATGGGAGGCCCAGCATGTAGTCCATTGAGATGGATTCCCACGACCTGTTAGGAGTAGGTAGAGGGGTGTATAGGCCATGTTTGTTAGTGGCCAGTTTGGCAATAGCGCAGACAGTACAAGACCGGGTATACTTTCCGACATCATGTCGAAGTTTCGGCCAATAGAAATGTTTCTGCAGCACTACCACTGTCTTTTCTATGCCAAAGTGTCCTGCCACCCGATTGTAGTGAGCTTCCCAAATCAGCTTCGCGTACTCACTTGATTGAACACAAATATGGCCCAAATGACACAATAACCCATCTTGAAGATGAAAATTAGCGACCACTGAGTTGGCGCCCAACATTTGGGAGGTGGTGGAGAATTCAAGGTCTGTCTCGTAGAGGTGGGTCCATCTGGACGTCTCAAGGTCGTAAGAGTCTAGCACCATGGTGAGTGTCGCAACTAGAGGTTGGCTGAGGAAATCAACAACTCGGTTGGTACTTCTTGTTTTATACTTGATGTTGAGGTGGAACAATTGTAAGTATGTGGAACACTTCTATTGGTGGTCATTTTGCAATTTTCCTTGTGTCTACATGAACTATAGTGGATTGTGATCAGTGTGGATGACTGTCTCCTTCCCAAGAATATAATGTCTCCACTAGCGGCAAGCTTGCACAATGGAGTACATTTATTTGTCGTAAGTAGGGTACTTATGGACAACATATGATAGTGTCTCACTATGATATGCAACGGGGTGGCCATGTTGAGTGAGAACGGCGCCCACAACATAGTTTGAAGCATCTATCTCAATCTCAAAGGGATGTTGCAGGTCCGATAATGAAAGTACTAGGGATGAGCACAAACGCTTCTTCAAGTCATCGAAGGCTTGTTTTTGGGGCAGGCCCCACACAAATTTTTCCTTACTGCCACCCTTGGTTACTTGTTAAGGGCCCATGCGATATGAGAGAATCCTAACACGAACCTACGATGGAAATTGGTGAGGCCCAAGAAGCTTGGAAGTTCAGTGAGTGTGGTTGGGGTTGGCCAGTCATGGATGACCTGGATCTTGGTTGGATTCACATGCACACCATGTTGATCAATTATGTAGCCTAATTAATAAACCCTGTCTATGCCGAAGGAGCATTTTTCCAAGTTTTCATATAGTTTGTGCTGCCGCAGGGTGTGCAGAATTTGCTGAATATGCTGCAAATGTTCCACCCAAGTCTTGTTGTATATGAGGATGTCATATAGATACACCACTACAAAATTATTGTTGAAAGGTCATAAGATATCGTCCATCATCCTCATAAATGTTGTTGGAGCATTTGTCAAACCAAAGGGCATGACCAACCATTCAAAAAGACCTTCTTTTGACTTAAAGTTGGTCTTCCATACATCTGTTTGTTCTATTGGGACCTGGTGGTAGCCGGACTTTAGATAAATCTTACTAAAGTATTTGGCCCCCGTAAGCTGATCAAGGAGGTCATCGATTCGGGGAAGAGGGTACTGGTTTCAGACTGTAATTTTATTCAGAGCCCGATAATCAATGCAAAGTTGTCAGGTCCCATCTTTGTTTTGCACCAGTATGATTGGGTTCCCACAAGGTGATGAGCTGGGACGTATGTGCCCCTTGTGAAGCAGTTCTTGGATTTGCCTCTTGATCTCCTCGTTTTCTAATAGAGAGTGGTGGTAGAATGGCCCATTGGGTAGCGGTGGGCCTAGGGTTAGATTGATGTGATGATTGACCTAGTAGTGTAGAGATACCCTGGTAGGAGAGGAGAAGATATCTAAGTATTCTTCCATGACCTTATCCACTTGCTTATGTTGTGTGGAGAGATTGGCCACAGAGGCCCTGGATGTGGCTGCAATCTTTCGCTCACTCTGAGAGCGAATCACGAAGAAGACAAATTTCTCGGTCTCAGAGATGACCTTCTTGCATTGCTTGGAAGAGATCAAGGAAATAACACTAGGAGGGACTGCCTCAAGTATCCTGTATAATTTCTTGTTCAAAGTAATAATAACACTGTGAGGCCTAGACTCATATACAGAATGATGTTTCCATAAATAAGGTTGGCCCAAAAGAAAATTACAAACTTTGAGAGGAGCAACATCACACAATACCTTGTTTTTGAAGGGCTTGATGTCGTACAACAGTCGAAACTGTTGGATGACGCAAAGATCGTTTCCTTGGCAGAGCCATCCAATGGTGTAGGGTTGTGGGTGAGGCGTTGTCGGTAGGGACAATCGCTTGATGAACTCTGCTGAGATGAGGTTCTTCTGGCTATCGCTATCAACGATGAAGCGCAGAGGGGTGCCTTTTACCCACATATGTGAATGGAAGAGGCACTCGCCTTTTTCTGGCTCATTTGGTTCACCAGGCTGGACATTGGTGGTGGAAACGGTGGAACTGGGTTCCACTTCAATGATCTATATTCCCCTTTCTAGTTATGACTCAGAGTCAGAACCTGCGTCTAATTTAGAGGCTTTCACTTTGGCCACCATCGACTTCTTTGAGCGGCAGTCAGTAGTGCTATGTCAAGTGCTCTTGTGGAAGTCACACCACTTCTCGGTATCTTTCTTTGTCTTTCTGGTGTCCTTCTTTGCTTACGACTTGGACTGGTTGTCCTAATATTGTCCATATTTGCTCTGTTTTTTGTTTTGTGGGTTGGGGCCACCCCTTCCTAGATTTTTCTGTGAGGGGTTCCTAGGAATTGCTGAGTCTTTTGTTTGAGCTTCTGCTCAATTTTCATGGCATATCGGTAGGTCGCGTCGAAGGACGAAATGTCCAGAAATTCCATTTCGATCTGGATGTATCTATGCAGAGCACTATGATACTTTAGCACTAGATGTCACTCTGAATCTTTGATACCCAGCTTGGTGAGCAAGGTATGGAAGATATTTGTGAACTCTAGCACTGCTTAGTCTCTTTCTTATCGCAGTGTCGTCCATTTGGTATACAAGTCATCATAACTTCTGACAGGGTATTATTGTTCTTTAATAGCATCCCTGAAGGATTCTCGGCTGACTGCGACTGTAAATAATGAGGGTTCCTCTGTTTCCTTTTTCTCACAAAAATTTTCCCACCAATATTTGACATTGGGAACGACTTTGAGGAGTGCAAAAGTAATATTTTCTCTATTTGAAAAGTTATGGATAGAAAAATACCCTTCTAGTAGATTTAACCACTTGTCTATAGCATATGTGTCTATCTGACCTTCAAATATAGGAATATCGAAGTTTATTTGTACCTTGAAGGGGGCGCCGCCTCCGCTCGAATAAGATGCGTCGCCTGTTGGTAGCCGCCGAAGGATATGCACGAAACTATCCATCATCTTGTTCCTCTGTTGTGTGAAGGCTTCCTCAAGCAACAGTTTGAAAGGATCTCCTGTCTCGTCATCTTTCTTTTCTCCTTTCATGAGAGGTCACTTGGGTGTGCAAGAAATTTTATCCTCAAGAGAAACAAGCTCGAGACCCAATTCTTTGTATCCTGACCTCATTGGGGACATGCATTAAGACGAAAAGGAGCAGACCACTCTAATACCACTGATCCATATTTTATGAGCAGAACGAAATGAATACAGATTATTAAAAAATGCTTAACACAGAATAACAAAGATACAGTAAAACTGGTTTTCTATTCAATAAAGAAATAAGCTGAAATTGTAAAATGCAACGGAAAACAAGCTTGTTGGAATGGTGGTGGCTTATCTCTGAGAAGAGATGTGACGACTGCGCTCATTTGCAAGAAGATGATTACAATGAGGTGTTGAAGGCCTTTTTACAATAAACAATAATGTCAAAAACCCTATACATCAAAAAACCTAACCCTAGGAGATGAAGCGCCAAAAGTCATGTGGGCCCCATTTGGGTAAGTTAGTACATCAACTTCCCGGGGTCATAACTTTTGCATACGATCTCCGTTTTAGGTGCACAATATCCTGTTGGAAAGGTATCGTCGAGGAGATTCATTTTGGGGGCTCAATTAGGGCCTTCTAATATCATTGAGAATATCGATCCTGAAAAACCTTCATTTAGACCCTCAAAATGGCCCTGGAAGTTAAAAACTACTAAAAATGGTAAATTGCCAAAATTGCCAGAAAATTGTTTTGAGCGAGTTGGACAAGGTGGGTGGCCACAGATATCCACCTGGATCAATGGTTGTGACTGAGGCTTATTATTAGGCTGAGTCCAGGAGGGATCTTGTTTCTTATGCTTTCTTGAAACTTGTTTGAAAAAATCTTTCTCATGAGGAGTTGGAGTGGGTTTAGAAGATGTTTGAGTTTCTTGAATTCTTAGACAACGTTTAGCTAAATGCCCATACTACTGGAAAGAGATATATTTGAAAGAAATCTACTTACAATCAAGAGCTTGAAGATGACTACATCCTTCAAAATCGAGTTCAAACACCTCTAGAAATTCCTTTTCAAAATCCATTTCCACCCATATTTTGGTGCATGTGAAAATATTACACTTTGGCTCATCATGAGCAATAAAAAAACCCGACTTGCCTCCAATAGCTTTAAGAGACTATTCACCGCCAAAAAATAATGGAAAGGTGTCATAGTGTGATCCATACAGGAGAAACAAAAATTTCCTGTAAATTAAAATCCAAAGTTGAGTGAGAAAGAAACATTCCCCTTAGAACCCATGAAGTAGGGACCAGATTTAAAGATAAGGTCCCTATCTTCTTTGTTATTAAATAAAAACACATAAAAGTATTTCCCACTATAAATTTTACAAACAAGCAAGCAAACAAGACTTGAAACAAACAACCCAGCTCTTGGAAATCCATTCCTCCAAAGACAAATCTATGATTAGGCCAAAGACATATAAACTTACCTACTTAACCTTTCTCCTTCATAAAGAGTTTTTTTGCCATAGTAAACTTCATGGCCACATTGGAGATGGATTATGCTCTTTTGACAACTCCACTTTTCTCATAACATTGCTGACCAGCTGCTCCAGACGATTTGACCAAAAAAGCAAAAGCTTTCTCATCTGAGGTAGAAGGCCCGCACATGGAGAAAATTCCAACAGATAGGGAGCCCGCCCAACAAAACTCAAAAATCAGTTCCAACCTGCACGAGAGCACTGAGAAATCTCCCCCACATCAAATAATCTGAACGAAGGTTGAATACAAGAAATCGAAGAACTAGATCTAGAGGGTCGGCTGCGTCAGAACTGGACCAAACAACAACCACCGTGCTGAGCTAAAGAAATATGCGTGCTTCAGAACTGCACTCGGCTTCACCTGAGCACCAAGGACGTCGGGGGCTAGGGAAACCCTAGCCGCTGCGGGAGCACGACCGCAGTGGACTCGTTTGTTTCAGTATAATGTTAACGTATTTATTTATAAATTTTATAATATATTATTACTTGCATTTCATTTTTAATTTCTCAGCACTGCAGACTTGAAGGAGAAGAATATGGTGACACTCGTACGTGTTGTCTACACCAAGAAGCTGATGTAATTTCCATGTAGATACTAAAAAAAATGGTGATAATTTTCATGTTGGAAACGGATATTAAAGTAGAATATAATTTTTAATTTATAAAGAAATTATGTAAGCTATAAAATGAAGAATTATTAAATTTGATGTGCTTGTACTATTTATATTTTTAGTGGTGTTTACAACATTTGTAATATCAAAATTTATATGTTTTATTAAGTTGATTCATTAAATTACATAATTTATTTAAAGTTTTATGTTTAATGCTTTTGTCATATTTATTTATAAAGTTTATAATATATCATCATTTGTATTTTATTTTTAATTTCTTATTAATGTAAATGTTTAACAATTAATAATTTTCAATATAGTGATAATATATAATGATAACATATTTTGAAATTTAGAATATAAAATTTGAATGATCTTCAAAGCTATTGTTTTAATACTTATATAGTGTTATAAACATTGTTTAGGATATTTTATAACTATTGTGATTGTGTTAGGGTCCTAATCCGTACATAGGTAGAACAATATATTTGGATGTAATAAAGGTCAATATTAATAAGGCCTTTCAATAAAATAGAATAAGTCGGATGTAAGAAGACTTAATAGAAGCTTCCGCTTCTAGAAGAATCTTCCTCTAGATGTTTCTTTTGATAGACATATTTAGTATAAATAGGAGTCGAGGGTATGAGAACCCTAGCTTGGATATTATTGTAATAGAGCTCTGCTCAACTGGAGGTTGCCCCCTCGAAGAGGCCCATGAACATTGCTTTTAGAATCAAAGTGCAATTTATGTTGTTATTCTTATATCATTTCAGTGCTATTGTGGTGATTGTTTTGGTTATATTGTTGTTATTCTGCTATTACTAACATTTTATTTATGTTCTGCATACTTTTTATATCTGGTATATTACAAGTGGTATGAGAGCACTTTCCTCGGCAGAAAGTGTGGGTTAAATTCTTTTTTCAAGGTAGAGACGTATCTCGACGTCTTTAAGCCACAAAGATATGTCGTTATGCGCATAAACCCGCGGTTGAGGGATTCATACACGCAGGAAATACAAGTGGTACTTAAGAGCACATATGTTGGCCACCCTTGTAACCCCTGTTGGTAACCCTTTGAGTGGTAGTGCATCAAACAACACATGTGTACAGATCGGCCTAGATTACCTAAATCCCTCTTTAGATAAATCGATCGACCGCCTGACTGTTATAGTGTCACCAAGAACAACACTCGGGAAGATACTCTCTAGTACCTGGGTAGTCGGGTAGTACGGCTAAGGGTACGATCTATCCTCCTTAGTTAGTGCCCTGAGATATTGGGTCGAGTACTACTGTTGGACCCTGGACGTATATTAGAGAGCTATAGAACAGGGCAAACCCTTGTCTGTAGAACCCTTGAATACCTAACCCTTGGGGACAGAAACATTAACAAATTAAAACAGACAAAATCTCTTATCGTGCAACTGTGTTCAGGTTGCCAAATAACTACACATTTCTTCATGGTTAAGCATTTGGGCATTTCATTACTATAGTATTCTTCAGACCGGAGTATAACTCCGCAAGTGTAAAAAAAAAAAAAAGAGGAAAAAAGAAAAAAAAAGCCTGAAAATTTTTGCACCATTATTTGAGACCTATTCCATTGGATTCATCTCTTCCCCCTTATCACATTCATACATATCATTTTTCCGCAAAATTTTTGACCCCACCCGCCTCATTTTGGTTTCCTTGTCATCATGGCCCATACCCGTAGCCAAGACCTGGAAGCTCGCTTCAATACCTTGCAATCTAATTTCACCGAGATCCAACAAGAAGTAAAACAACTCAGTGCCAACGTTTCCACCCTCAATACATCCATGCAGTCCTCAATGGAGGAAATCAAACAAGACCTGACTACCCAGCTTGAATCAGTCGTTTTGATGCTCTGCACCAAGATGCATATCCCTACAGATAACCCTTTATCTGACCCACCTTCATATACTAAAGCTGAAAATTCCTCTAACTTTCATCACCATCACTTTCAACGTGACCTACGCCTTCCGCGGGTGGATGTGACCAAATTTGATGGCTCATATCCCAATGGTTGGATAACCCAAATGGAACATTATTTCTCTTTATACGGCATTATAGATGACTTGGCCAAACTCCGGTACGATATTCTCCATCTAGATCAAGAATGTTGGCAATGGTGGCAATGGAGAAAAACTTCCCATCAAGGGTATATTGCTTGGACACAATTTTTGGAAGATCTTTATGAACGCTTTGACACTGAAACCAACCATTTGGATCATTTGACAAAGTTCAAACAATCAGGAAAAGTGGAAGACTTTATAGTTTCTTTTGAGCGCCTGGATTTTCGGACAAAGGGCATGTCTGATGCCTTTTTTCGAGAGTGTTTTATCAGTGGCATCAAGGATGAGATTCGGGCCCATGTCCTCATGGCTCGGCCTCAGAGTTGGGTGGAGGCTACTAAAAGAGATAAAGAAGCACAACAGGTTGTATCTTCTCAAAACCGGAAACCCTCATTTATCCCTCGCACTAAACTAGTAAATCCCACTACTCCCTCCGCTCCACTAAAGATCCAAAAATTGACTAGGGTTGAAATGGTTGAACGCCAACTCAAAGGCCTTTGTTATAATTGTGATGAAAAATATTTCCTGAGCCACAAGTGTGAGGAACAAAATCTTTTTATGTCCATCTTAGAGGATATTTCGGAAGAGGATGTTGAAACTCCCCTTATGTTTGAGTCACCTAAAACCACTAACATAACCCCTCCCTCAGATCCTCTCGAAGTAGAACCGGTCATTTCCCTAAATTCTCTCACTGGCTTCTCTACTCCCCAAACCGTCAAGCTCATCGATTACATCAAGCATAGGAAGGTCATCATTCTGGTTGATAGTGGAAGCACCCATAATTTTATTCATCGCCGCATTGCCTAAAAAACTCATTGTTACATCCATGCCGTCAATAATTTCCAAATCATGATTTCCAATGGTGACTCCATGAAATGTGTAGGGCGTTGTGAAAATGTGTGTCTCCAAGTTGGTGACTACCACCTCAAATCTCATATGTTTTCTATCGACATGGGTAGTTGTGACATTGTGTTGGGTGCAGACTGGCTAAATACTTTGGGCCCCATTCTCATGGATTTTAAGGAATTAACCATGCAATTCAACCAGGAGGGCCAACAATATAAGTTCCAAGGCATCACCGTTGGTCCACCTGAGATCATTAGTTCCCATTGAATGAAAAAACTACTCAAAAAAGGTCATTCTGGTGTTATTTCCCAACTCCATGCCATACAAGCAACAGAGACACCCTCGGTGTCACAAGACCTCCAATCCATCATTTCTAAACATCAAGTGGTCTTTTCCACTCCCCAGGGACTCCATCCTTCCCATGGTGTTCATGATCATTCCATTCCCCTTGTACCAGGAAGCCTTCCTCCAAATATTCATTCATATCATCACCCGTTTTCCCTAAAAAATGAAATTGAGAAAATGGTCCAAGAACTCCTTAACAGAGGCGTTATCCACCCTAGTACGAGCCCCTATTCTTCTCCTGTGGTCATGGTCATGAAGAAAGAAGGTTCTTGGCGAATGTGTCCTGACTTTTGTGCCCTCAACAAACTTACCATTAAAAACAAATTTCCCATCCTTGTCATTGATGACCTCTTGGATTAATTGAGTGGCTCCCAGTTCTTTACTAAACTCGATCTTCGTTCTGGCTACCACCAGATACGTATGAAAGAGGAAGACATTCCCAAGACTTCCTTTAGAACTCATGAGGGCCACTTTGAGTTTTTGGTCATGCCCTTTGGCTTGTGTAATTCCCCCTCCACCTTCTGAAGCCTCATGAATCATGTCTTTCATCCTTTTCTCTGTCATTTTGTCTTAATTTTCTTTGATGATATCCTCATCTATATCAAAACATGGACAGACCATCTTTCCCATGTGGATCGAGTTCTCCATCTACTCTCTCAGCACCAACTTTTCATGAAACAATCTAAATGTGCTTTTGGCGCCTCAGAAGTCGAGTACTTGGGTCATCTGGTTGGCAAGGATGTCGTCAGGGTGGATCCTAAAAAGATTGAATCTATGCAAGATTGGCCTCACCCAAAGACTCTCAAAAGCTTGCGTGGATTTCTAGGCTTAACAGGTTATTATCGTAAGTTTGTTAAGAATTATGGAAAGATTGCAGCACCTCTCACTGCACTCTTAAAAAATAACTCTTTCAGTTGGACTCCAGTCGCGGCTCAAACATTTCAAACCTTGAAAATGGCCATGTGCACCACTCCAGTCCTGTCCCTTCCTGATTTCACAAAGACCTTTGTCTTGGAATGTGATGCTTCAGGGAAAGGAATTGGTGCTATCCTTATGCAAGAGGGTCAACCTTTAGCCTTTACCTGCAAGCAATTATCTGAAAGCAATATGGGCAAATCAATCTATGAAAATGAAATGTTGGCTATTTTGCATGTCGTTGATATGTGGGGCCCTTATCTATTAGGGAAACGCTTCCAAATTAAGACATACCATCAAAGCCTCAAGTATTTTCTAGAACAACGCATTTCCTCCTCGGAGCAACAAAAATGGGTGACCAAGCTCTTTGGATATGATTATGAGATCATTTAAAAAAAATTCAAAGACAATGTGGTTGTGGATGCACTTTCCCGAAAGTATGAAGATGACGGATCCATTTTTTCTCTTTCCTTCATTGTACTAGATTGGCTCCAAGCCATCTGCCAGGAATGGCTACACGATCCCAAAAGTTCACAGCTGATCCAACAATTCCAGTCCAATGCTCCAGCTTCCCCAGGGTACTCTTGGCTCCATGATACAAAGTTGGTTTGTATTTAATCAAACGATCCAAAATTAAATCCACGGTACTTTCTGAGCTTCATGCTACACCCACAGTTGGGCACTCTGGGTTTACCAAAACCTATGACAGGGTCAAATGCTCTTTTTTTGGGGATGGCATGAAACAAGAAATTCATAATTTTGTAGCTGAATGTGATGTGTTTCAATGCAACAAGGGAGAAACAGTGAAATTTCTGGGCACACTACAACCGCTTCTGATTCCACCTGCTATTTGGAGGGATATCTCTATGGATTTTATTACATGCTTACCCAAATCAGGAAATAAATCATACATCATGGTGGTTGTTGGTCGCCTTTCCAAGTATGCTCATTTATGTGTTCTTCAACACCCATTTACAACATCCACGGTTTCTCGCTCAACTTTTCATGGATAAGGTCTTCAAGCTTCATGGCATGTCACATTCTATTGTTTCTGATTGTGACCCAACTTTCACCAACAATTTTTGGCAAGAACTGTTCAAGCTACAAGGCACCCAATTTCATCTTAGCACAACTTATCATCTCCATACTAATGGTCAAATAGAAGTGTTCAATAAGTGTTTGGAAACATATTTGAGGTGTTTTGCCTCAGAAAAGCAAAATCAATGGGCTCAATGGTTACCCCTAGATGAATGGTGGTACAACACTTCATACCACAAAACTACACGCATGACTCCTTTTGAAGCAGTATATGGACAAAATCCACCTTCAGTTCTCTCATATTTACCTGGTGTCTCGAAGGTTTAGACGGTTGACCAAACACTTACAGTTCGAGAGGCTATTCTCCGTACCCTCAAAGAGAATTTGGTCATGGCACAGAATCACATGAAGAAACAAGCAAATAAAGGTTGCTCTGAACGTCAATTTGCAGAAGGGGATCAAGTGTTTCTTTGACTGCAACCTTACAAGCAAAATTCCCTCAAGGCCGAGCATTGTTAGAAGCTAGCACCCAAATTCTATGGTCCTTATACAACTCTCAATCATGTGGGATAGGTGGCCTATCAGTTAGCTTTGCCCAATCACTCTAAGCTACATCATGTTTTTCATGTTTCATGCTTAAAGAAGGTGATTGGAACTAAGTGTCGAATTCAAACCAACCTTCCCGAGTTAGCCGAAGAAGGATCCATTTGGCTACATCCACAAGCAGTTTTGGAATAGCGTGAGCGTCGCCTACGTCAAAGAACCATCAAGGAAGTGTTAGTTCGGTGGAAAGATACAACTCCAACAGATGCCACTTGGGAACCAGCTACCATTCTATAGCAATTTCCACATCTCAAGCCTTGAGGACAAGGTTGTTTTTAAGGGGGCGGACATGTTAGGGTCCTAACCCGCACATAGGTAGAACAATATATTTGGATGTAATAAAGGTCAATATTAATAAGGCCTTTCAATAAAATAGATTCGAATGTAAGAAGACCTAATAGAAGCTTCTGCTTCTAGAAGGATCTTCCTCTAGATTCTTCTTTTGATAGACATATTTAGTATAAATAGGAGTCGAGGGTATGAGAACCCTAGCTTGGATATTATTGTAATAGAGCTCTTCTCAACTGGAGGTTGCCCCCTCAAAGAGGCCCGTGAACATTGCTTTCAGAATCAAAGTGTTATTTCTGTTGTTATTCTTATATCATTTTAGTTCTATTGTAGTGATTGTTCTAGTTATATTGTTGTTATTCTGCCATTACTAGCATTTTATTTATGTTCTGCATACTTTTTATATTTGGTATATTACAAATTGAGAATAGTAGGAACAAAACTTTTAATTGAAATTGTTGAGATGTAATTACTAGTGCAATAAATTTGGTAGGTAAAAATAGTCCACTAAGTAAACCAATAGAGAAATATCATATTGAGAACTTTTTTGATGAAAATCTAGATGATTTCTAAAACACTGCAAACATAATTCTAGATCTTTTCATTGTTTGTATATATACCTGATCAAGTGAAAAAAAAATTATAACAGTTATTTTATTTCCATGCATGTCACTTTACCTTTTACTCATGACCATAAGTGTCAAATTATTTTGTATGATCTATGCAAATCTCATTGTCATAATTTTTTTTTCCTATTTTTTGTATTTTGACTATACAATTTTCTTTAATAAAATAATAATGGAAAAAACACTTAAATATAAGTAATCCATAATCAAGTGTATTTAAATTTTATTTTTGATGTTTATTTTGTTAAAAAAAAATTAAACTCCATTACAAACACAAGTATAAAGTTGTCTACATAAAGAAAAAAAATAATTGGAAACTACACAATTGTAAAGATAAAAAAGGTAAAGAACGTTCATAATTTTTTTATTCAAAAACAAATTAATTTTTCCATGTATAAGATTTAATGTTTTAGAATGTAATTATGAATGATGAAACTATGCAACAATAAAAATCTTAAACACCCTATTGTGCATGTTTCGAATTTGAACACTTTCCTCTAGTCCACTAGTCTCTCTTGAATCTATGAAAATCCCTACAAATCACTTAGCAAAGGAATATCCATTAATGGTGACCTATATCATCATTATTTCACAAACTTCAAACATTTAACAAATGTTATTAATAATCAGGCTGTGGTGCAATTTAGATCATTATATATATATATATATATATATATATATATATATATATATATATATATCAATGTGTTGAAGTTTATGTTTACTATTTAGCTCATATTCAATAGAATTAGAGAATGACTACTTAGTAATGGGTTGTCTTTAAGTGTACGGTTTAAAACTAAAAATATATTTCATCATCCCACAATAATATAAATAATTTTTATTCCAAAAATTACCTCTCCTAAGTTGGGTATTCCTACTTCATACATCTAGTGATAATAGATATTTGTTTTGTACTTAATCTCATAAAATACAACATAAATATGCCCCTATAGGGATGTATGTCTATGGCATATGAAGATCAACGTCAATAGAAGAGAAATTTCAATTAATCTCAACTCTATGGATGTATGCACTTAAACATATATGTATAAGGGTAGAGATTTATTTACAATCTCAAGCCTACAAGTGCATGCCATTACACATGTGTATCAATGACATAGATTTATTTACATTACCTGTAGTAAAGGATTATAAAATTATAACTTATTTATCTCATATGCTAATGAGATATGTATACCAATAATAGAGGAATCAAGATTACAAATTTAATTTAGGAATGTTGAAATTCCTATATATTATTCCATTTTAAAAAAATAATGAGATTGTTGCAAAAATCAAATCACACCAGTTTTCACAATTTAAATTAATTGCAAAGGTAAAATATGATGTTTCCTTTTAACTTTAACAAGAATATTATCCAAAACAACAACAATCACTCTACTCTACTATAAAATAAATGAGTGTGTCCAGGCTCACTTAGAAATAATGGAGATTAGTTGTGTACTCCTCTAAACCGTCTAATGGTTCCAACCATCTAAAGAGAAAATCATAATAGATAATGTACTCCTCAATTGATTTAATACATGCACGGCGTGAATTTGATTTGATGGCCTGCAAGTGTTGGCTCACCTGAGAGAATCAGGTTCCATTTCATTCTTCCTATTTTTCAAGTTGGTATCAGAGCCATGAAAGATTTTGTTTTTGAAAGATTATTGAGTTTGGGAGCCACGAAGGACATGCAGGTGATGCACAAAGCCTGCAAAAAATCGGTTGAATATATGTCCGTGGGATTTAATTGACAACACCAACTACAAAAAGGAGAAGGAGTTGAGCTCTTCGCTAGAGCATTTTTGTTGAGAGAGGCGGATTCGTTGTTGAGAGCAAGGAAGTTGCGCTGAGTTGTTGTGTGAGAGAGGTGGATCGCTAGTTTGCTCCACCTTCACATTCCATCCTCCTACTCAACACGAAGGCGTATACCACAGAAGTCAACACTAGATCCTAGGACTTCATCCAGAAAGTCAGAAGGAAGCTTAAGTTACAACGCCTTGAATCCATCATTGCAAAGGCAGGTGAAAATAGAAAAATACATTAATTATTATTCTTGTATCTTTGTCTACTGGAGTTTTGGAATATGTATTTTTTAGCTTCTTTGCATTATTCTCCATATCTGGTATCAGTGCTCTAGGGAGGGAGGAGCCGAGCACAGAGGCATCTCAAGGCGATTCGTTGTTGGAAAATCATTTTTGAAATCTTTCGCATGGATATTCAATTTTACTCGAAATGATTGATTTCTCTTTCAATGGTTTCGCACATCTGTTGGCTAGCTTACTGGTAAACGATATTTTTATAGATAAATAAAAGCGTTTCGGGCAGAACTGTCTCGATGTGGATTGTTGAATGGTCCATCCATTGATGTTAATTCAGATTTTGGAATTGTAGGGTTTCTGACTGAATCTTATTTCCTCGAATAAACATTTAGTAGTCTATAATTAAGGTGTTATGTGGGCCATGTTCCAAGGAATAAATTTTTGACAGAGAAAGTGTTGGCGAAGATCGTTGCTCCTCCAGATTGTCCAGATCGTTGCCCTGGTAAAGTTATTGTTCTTGTGTTTGAATTGCTACTTTGAATTTGTTGTGAGTTTTTTGCGTAAAAGAGTTTGCAGAGATGGAGAATCCACTTGCTAAAACTTATCTCGATGAATCCAATAAATTGGATGGCTCAAATTTCGTCAATCGGAAATTAAAAATGCAGACCTTGATGGAAGGTCATGTTGTATGGGCCATCACAAAAGGAGATGAAATGTGACCCAATGCGTCTGTAGGTGCAACAATGAAAACAATCCAAGATTGGGATAAGCGGGAGAACAAAGCCAAGGTATTATTACGAATGTCTGTGAAAGATAATATAATTCCTCACATTAGAGATGCTAAGACTTATAAAGAAAGCTGGAAATCACTTAAAGATTTGCAGGAGACTAATAATACAAATCATATTCTTTTTCTGAAGAGTAAATTGCTAAGGATTAAAATGAATATAAATGAGTCTGTTAGTACTTTTCTTGGGTGAATTAAAGACATGAAAGATAAACTAGGAGATATAAAAGAAAAAGTGTCAAACATTGATCTTGTCACAATTTCCCTAAATGGAATGCTAGAGAACTATCAAATGTTTATAACAAGCCTTGCAGTGAGAGAGAAAACTCCTACCTTTGAGGAATTGACAGGCATATTTCTACAATAAGAAGAGAGGCACACAAATTTGAAGCCTCGGAATTCATACTTAGCATTATGTACAAAGAAGAGATTCCCTAAAGGGAAACCAAGAGAAGGAGGCAAAGGAGGAAATTAATTTCAGAGGAAGTAATTTCCAAAGCCAAATCAAGGTATGTCATATAATAGAGATGAACCTAAGTATTTCTATTGTGGTAGGACTAGGCATCTTTCCAGAGAATGTTATAAGAAGAAAAATGATGAAGCTAGGAATAAAAATAGAAAACATTCAGGAAATTTTGCAGAAGAAAACCCAAATTTTGATTCAAAAGATCTTAGATTGTTTGTGTCTAATGTTGCACTGTCTACTAAAACTGATGATGTTGACACATGATTTGTTGATTCTGGAGCTTCAATTCACATGACATGTAATAAGAATTGGTATATAAACTTTAAAGAAACACATAATAGTGCCCATATTTATCTTGGAGATGATCATTCTTATCAGATCAAGGGATATGGAGATATTCCAGTAACACTTTCGAATGGTACTGTTAAACACATTCACAATGTTGTGTATGTCCCTCGGTTAAAGAAAAACTTGATTTCTGTGTCCACAATTATAGATCAGAATTTGAAGGTCAAATTATTCAAGACACATTGTATAGTGAAGGACTTGCAGGATCATTACAGAATTGTTGCCTCATGAGTCAGAGTTGGAGGTCTTTACAAACTTGATGTCACCAGCAAGAATCATCAAGCATTGAATTCTGCAACTATGCCTACAGAAACTCTTTGTAACCAAAGGTATGGTCACATTAATTATCATGAATTTTTTTTATTACAAAAACAAAGTATGGTTGAAGGACTCCCTATGTTGAAGAATGAGTATGTTGCTTGTGAAGGTTGTGCATTAGGAAAGATGCATAGAGATGAATTCCCCTCTAATTCTGATAGGAGAAAGAAATATCTATTAGAACTTATACATACTGATGTTTGTGGACCAATGCAGAAAAGGTCCTTAGGTGGTGCTTATTATTTTTTGTTATTTATTTATGACTGCACAAGATACACATGGGCTTATTTCCTTAGAAAAAAGAGTGATGGTTTTGAATACTTCAAGGAATTTAAAAACATGGTGGAGAAGCAAACAATAAATTCCATCAAAATCCTTCGCTCGGATCAAGGGGGAGAGTACATATTAGGGAACTTCATCAAGTATTGCAAAGATCATGGAATAGTATGATGCAGGAGAATCCCTCACGACAAGAAAAACCAATGTGGAAGCAGAAGACAGTTGGAAGACGTCCAGCGCAAGTTTTTGAATTTTTAAATTTCCCTTGAAGTTGATGCACAAACATAAATGAGATCATTTAATTTAGGCGCCTTGGTAAAATGTAATCAGACCTCGAGCCATACGCTCTCATCTGAGATAGCTTGGTAAAGATGTAATCAGACCTCAAGCCATACGCTCTCGTCTGAGATAGACAGAGGATTTTATAGTAGTAGTTGCAGGTAGATAGAATTGAATTCTTAGATTAGACAATTCTAGAAGAAAGAGGGAAAATCGAATATAGACACCCTCATTTGTATCATTGTAACAATTAACAACAGGAGGAAAAGAAGAGTCTAGAGAAGAGGAGAATAGCAGCAAGTTGTAGAAAACACCCATGTATAGATCTTGAATTAATAGAAGAAGTTGATTCAGATTCATGGTTGTTGTGTTATTCTCTGTGTATGTGTGTTGAATGCTCTGCTTATGAGAACTATTTCCTGTTAGGAATTTTCTATTATGCTGTGTGTGTGTGATTTCATGTGTTGAGATTGAAATCCGAGAGGTAGTGAGGTGAGTTACAATTGTTTCTCTTTGAGCAAGGATTCTTGCAAGGAGTGCAGTTGAAGTCGTCCGCAAAGAGTGCGTTGACAGAAGGCTCGGGAGTTAAACTCTTGTTCTCAAAACACTCAGAAGTGGAAGTGGGTTGTTAAATCCGTGCAAGGGGTGTGCAGGCTAAGGAGAGTCTCAGTCGTGACACTGAGCAGAAGCTTTGGGAGACTACTGTTCCAGGAGTGAACAGAGTCGAGTGACTTCAACACTTAGACGTGATTGAAGGTTTGTCGCAAGGGGTGCGTGCAAGGGTTCTTTCTAAAGACTGAAGTTGTGGAAAATCTCAGGAAGGATAGGCCTCTGAGTCGCTGAAGATCAACGTAGATAAGTGTGAATTGAAGTCAGGAAGAAGCGTCGCAGGTTGACGAAGCGGTGAAGGAATCTCGTGGAGAGATACTCTTTGTTCATCTCGTAGGTTAACCAAGGAAGAACGGACGGTTGAAATTCTCTAAGGAGATTTCACGAAGTTTCGAGGATCGTCAGATCTTGCAAAGGTGCAAGGAGGTTACGGCAAGGAGATCCCGAAGAGTTTAAATCTTGGGAGAGGCTGTGAGCCGTCCATATGAAGAGGACAGGTGGCAGAGATCGGTGATCTCGTGAACTCGGGAGCTCGCAGGTTGAAAACCCAAGTATTGGGTGCTCCAAGTCGCGAGTGGCGAAGTGGCGAGAAGATCGGAGCCGTCCATCTGAGTAGGACAGGTGGCAGAGATCAAGAGATCTCGTGAACTCGGAAGCTCACCGAGTGAAGGTCCAAATATTGGGTGTCCAAAGTCACGAGGTCGCGAGGTCACGAAGCGGCGAAGCGACGAGAGGATTGGGACCGTCCACAGAAGGGGATGCGTGTCAGAGATCAAGAGATCTCGCGAGCTCGGGAGCTCACAGGGTGAATGCCCAAGTGTTTGGTGTTAAAACGTCGCGAGACGCGAGGTCACGAAGCGACGAAGTGGAGAGGAGGCTAGGAGTCGTCCATCGGAGAAGGAAAAGTGGCGGAGATCTAAGGATCTCGTGAACTCAGGAGCTCGCAGGTTGAGAGTCCAACATTTGGGTACTCCAAGTCGCGAGGCCGCGAGGTGGCGAAAGAAGGATAGCCGTTGGATCCGAAACACAGGAGGACCGTTGGATCTGAGCGAGGGATCGTGTATCAGGACCTCACAAGAAAAGTTCTGATAATTTGGCCACGGGGATCGCAAGGTTGCGAGATAGCGATATCCCGACAGCTGGAGCAGTGTGGGGCCACAGCAGAGCGCGAGTGGAATATAGGTGGCACCAAGGATTCACGAGTCACAAAGTGCCGAGGAGAGAGACTCGTGTGGACGCCGAGTCGCGAAGCGTCGAGGAGCCGAGATTCTTGTGGACGCATGGCAGAGTATAAGGTGGGACCACGCATCTTGGGGACTCGCGGACTAGGGAGGTGAAACTCGACGGTTCAACCGGTGAGGTCACAAGGTTGCGAGGTCGCGAAGTCGCGAGAGGTGTTGACATTAAGTCTAGCCCATGGTTGCATGTGGAAGGAGCTATATCCGTATCTCCAGACCGAGTATCACAAGATTTGAAAGGAAAGTTTGGAGGTTTTAAGTCACGAACTTGCGATACAGCGAGATTTAGCGGATCTTCTGGTGGTAAAGGGGAGACCTCGGAACAGATTGTTGTGGGTGAAGATCTCCCGATAGAGAGATAGAATAACCTTCTAGTTCTTCGGGCTGAGAAGAATAATATCCTGTGAGCGGACATGCCCGTGGTTTGGGCGCGCCTGCGTCAAGTGGTATCAGAGCGTAGAAAAGCTTCTTTGCTTTCTGTAACAGAGGAGAAAGAAAAAAAAATCACCATGCCGCCAAGGAGAAGAGGTAGACAATCACCTGATCCAGAGGAGGAAAGGGAATTGTCCAGAGGAAGAGAAATGTCCAGAGAAGGAGGTAGGCAAGTACAGAATCCAGACGTGGAGAGAGGAATGTGAAATCTTCGTGCCAGAATGGAGGACATGGAGATAAGACAAAGGCGAAACGCTGATGCGGGAGATATCAGTGAATCCGAAGATGAAGATGATCCTGGACATGAAGAAGAGGAAATCCCAGTAGAATATGCAGCCAATGAGCGATTAATTAAAGCTATCGCTCGGATGAGTTCAAAAACAAAGATGGACATTCCAGCTTATGAAGGGAGTTTGGATGCAGAAGAGCTGCTAGACTGGATTAGAGCTCTTGACACTTACTTCGATTATGAAGATATTGAAGATGACAAGAAGGTCAAACATGCTGTCAAGAGATTAAAGGGACATGCAGCCTTGTGGTGGGATGAACTGAAAGCTAATAGACGTTGCCAAGGCAAGCAGAAAATTAAGAGCTGGGACATGATGATTGCAAAGATGAAGGCAAAATTCATTCCCAGGGATTATCAAATTTCTCTGTTCAGCAGGATGCAGAACCTGAGACAGAAGATGATGACAGTGAATGAGTATACTGAGGAATTTTATAGGTTGAATATTAGAGCAGGTCATCGAAAAAGAAATGACGAAAAGGTTTCCAGGTATATGAATGGCCTGAGGTATGAAATTCAGGATGAACTAAATTTGGCGACCATCGAAACGGTGGAGGATGCATACCAATTGGCTCTGAAAGCTGAGGAGAAGTTGAGCCATAAACAAAGTCAGAGGGGAAGAGGCAGAAGTCAGCCCAAAGGCAAATCGGTTGCCCAAGATAAATACCAGAAGCCCAAGGATGACTGGAATAAACCTCAGACTCAGACAGAGAGAGGTGGAAGTTCGCAGCGAGGGCGATATGCTGAACAAAGAGAACAACATATTAAGCAAAGGGGAGGATATGCTGATAATAATAGGTTTCCTCGTACCAGAGGCAGAGGAAGAGGAAGAGGTGGAGTAATCACATGCTTCACATGTGGAAAAGATGGGCACAAGTCAGTCGACTGTCCATATAGAGGGAAGGATGGAGGAGAGACTCACATCGCCGAGGCACAGAGATGAGATGTTGAGGCAGAGTACGCTGAAGGTGAAAGATCGCTAGTAATGCAAAAATTCCTTTTGACGCCAGAGAAAGAAAGGGAAAACTTAGCACAGAGGAACAGTCTTTTTAGGACTACTTGCAAGACCAAGGGTTGGGCATGCAAGGTCATCGTGGACAGTGGAAGCACCGATAATCTCATTTCAACCGAGATGGTAGAAAGGCTGGAGCTGGAGACAACTGATCACCCAAGTCTATACAAAGTTTCATGGCTACAGAAGGGACATCAGGTAAATGTCACTAAACAGTGCTTAGTTGACCTTAAGATAGGAGGATATAATGATAGGATCTTATGTGATGTTATTCCTATGGATGTCTGTCATTTATTGTTGGGTAGACCATGGCAATATGATAGGAATGTGATCCATGATGGGAGGAGGAATACATATACCCTGGAGAGGAATGGGAGAACTCATATGTTGTGTCCAATTGAGGATAAAGAAGTGAAACCGGAGGTAAACAACATAGTACTTCTCATGAGTGGGAAGGAACTTCTTACAGAAGTTAAGAAGAAGGAGGATCCACAATTCTTTGTGGTCAGAAAGCCGAGAATTGTTCTGACTAGCACAAGATTGGACGATTTTCCAGAAGAAGTTCAGGAACTGCTGGAAGAGTTCGCTGATATTGTAGTGGACGAATTATCTCGTTCGTTACCACCGATGAGGAGTGTGAGTCACCATATTGATCTCATACCAGGATCTAGTTTACCAAACAAAGCCACATACAGATTGACACCCCAGGAGAATGAGGAGGTCAAGAAGCAGGTCCAGGAGTTGTTGGACAAAGGCTTGGTCAGGGAAAGCTTGAGTCCATGTGTTGTTCCAACAGTACTCAGTCCGAAGAAAGACGGAGGCTGGAGGATGTGCACTGATTCGAGAGCCATCAACAAGATAACTATCAAGTATAGATTCCCATTGCCGAGGATGGATGATTTGATGGATTTCTTAAGTGGAGCAATTTTTTTTTCAAATATAGACTTGAAGAGTGGATATCATCAGATTCGTATGAGAGAAGGTGATGAATGGAAAACATCATTCAAGACAAACGAAGGTTTGTATGAATGGCTTGTCATGCTGTTTGGCCTGACAAATGCACCAAGTACCTTTATGAGGTTGATGAATGAAGTCCTGAAGGAGTTCATTGGGAAATTTTTCATTGTGTATCTGGATGACATATTGGTTTTCAACAAGACAAAGGATGAACACTTGAAGCATTTAGCTATTGTGATGAAGAAGCCACAGCAAGAGAAGTTGTTGATTAACATGAAAAAGTCCTCATTCATGAAAAAATAGCTCATTTACTTGGGTTTTGTTATTTCTGCAAATGAGTTGAGGATGGATCCAGATAAGGTGGAGGTAATCAAGAATTGGCCATCACCGAGAAATATTTTTCAAGGTGAGGAGTTTTCATGGACTGGCTAGTTTCTACCGAAAACTCATCAGGAATTTCAGTGGAATTAACGCAGCAATGATGGACACAGTCAAGAAAAGCCATAAATCTTTTCACTGGACTGAAGAGGTTGAGAAGAGTTTCAACTTGTTGAAATGGAAGATTACAAAGCAACCGGTTTTGGTGTTGCCGGATTTTCAGAAAAAATTTCAGGTAAAATGTGATGCAAGCGGGTTTGCCATAGGAGTGGTCTTGAGTCAGGAAGACATGTCGATTGTATATTTCAGCGAGAAGCTGAATGAGGCAAAAGAAAAGTACTCCACGTATGATAAAGAATTCTATGCCATCATACAGGCATTGAACAAGTGGAGGCACTATTTGATTCCAAAGGAATTTGTTTTGTATAGTGATAACCATGCATTACAATTTGTGACTCAGTAGGAAAAGCTGAATCAGAGGCATGTTAAATGGGTAGAATACATGAAAATTTTTACATTTGTAATTAAACATATTTCGGGTACTGCTAACAAAGTTGTTGATGCTTTGAGAAGGAAGTGTTTGTTGTTGCAGGAGTTCAAAGTCACAACGTTAGGCTTTGATGATCTTAAGGACATGTATGCAGATGATTCAGACTTTAAGGAAGCTTATGAAGCAGCTGAGAATCCATTTCTCAGAGATAGAAGTCAGTGGATAGAGTATGTGATCCAGGATGGATTTTTGTTCAAAGGCAATCAACTGTGTATTCCGAATTGCTCCATGAGGGAGAACTTGTTGAAGGAAAATCATAGTGGAGGATTAGCAAGACATTTTGGCCATGATAAGACATTTGCAAAGTTGAGAGAGTCATACATTTCGCCAGGGATGCGGTCCGAAGTCAAGAAGTTTGTGGACAGATGCAAGATTTGCCAGCATTCAAAAGGAAGAAAGCAGAATGTAGGATTTTATCAGCCATTGCCCATACCAGACAGGCCGTGGGATGAAATTAGCATGGATTTTGTATTGGGATTGTCGAGGACACAAAGAGGTGTTGATTCAATCTTTGTGGTAGTTGACAGGTTTTCTAAAATGGCACATTTTATCCCATGCCAGAAGACCAGTGATGCGACTCACATCGCAAACTTGTTTTTCAAGGAGATTGTTCGACTCCATGGATTGCCGAGAAGCATAGTATCGGACAGGGATACAAAATTTATCGGACATTTCTGGAGGACACTCTGGAAGAAGATGGGAACTAAATTGATGTTTAGTTATGCCTATCATCCTTAGACGGATGGACAAACAGAGGTGGTAAATAGAAGTCTGGGAGATTTGTTGAGGAGCTTGGTGATATAGCACCATAGCAGCTGGGATAGTATATTGCCACAAGCATAATTTTCTTACAATGATTCAGTAAATCGGAGCACAGGAAAAAGTCCATTTCAAATTGTATATGGAATGCAGTCGAGGGGAGTTTATGAATTGAGGGATTCAGAACAAACTGATACTAGCAGTGCTAGCACAGGAGAATCCGCTGAAGCGATGAAGGAACTTCACAGCCAGGTGAAGGAGCGTCTATTGAAGTCAAGTCAGGAGTACAAGCGTAGAGTAGATCAGCATCAGAGACAACTTCAGTTTGAAGTTGGTGATCTAGTTCTGGTGCATTTGAGGAAGGAAAGGTTCCTGAGAGGAACATACAACAAGTTGAAGATGAAGAAAATTGGGCCATGCAAGGTCTTGAAGAAAACGGGACAGAATGCTTACAAAATTGAGTTACTAGATGGGATCGGAATATCTCCGATATTCAATGTTTCGGATTTATGTCCATATAAAGCTGATGAAGTAGGAGAAGAAAGTGATGATCAACCAGATATCCAGTGGCAGAAGAAGATGCCAGTTGCAGAGAATCCACAGATGGAGCAGATACTGAACAAACAAGTGGGTAAGAAAACCAGGAGGAAAGAATATTTTGAATATTTAGTTAAGTGGAAGGGTCATCCAGTTGAAGATGCCAGCTGGGAAACTGAAGCAGAGATTCGGAAGCATGGACATACCGTGCAGGGTCTCATGGACAAGAGCCCATGAAAATTTTCAAGCAAGGGAGTATGATGCAGGAGCATCCCTCACGACAAGAAAAACCAATGTGGAAGCAGAAGACAGCTGGAAGACGTCCAGTGCAAGTTTTTGAATTTTTAAATTTCCCTTGAAGTTGATGCGCAAACATAAATGAGATCATTTAATTTAGGCGCCTGGTAAAATGTAATCAGACCTCGATCCATACGCTCTCGTCTGAGATAGCTTGGTAAAGTTGTAATCAGACCTCGAGCCATACGCTCTCATCTGAGATAGACATAGGCATTTATAGTAGTAGTTCCAGGTAGATAGAATTGAATTCTTCGATTAGACAATTCTAGAAGAAAGAGGGAAAACCGAATATAGACACCCTCATTTGTATCATTGTAACAATTAACAACAGGAGGAAAAGAAGATTCTAGAGCAGAGGAGAATAGCAGCGAGTTGTAGAAAACACCCATGTATAGATCTTGAATTAATAGAAGAAGTTGATTCAAATTCATGGTTGTTGTGTTATTCTCTGTGTATGTGTGTTGAATTCTCTGCTTATGAGAACTATTTCCTATTAGGCATTTGCTATTATGCCGTGTGTGTGTGATTTCATGTGTTGATATTGAAATCCGAGAGGGACTGAGGTGAGTTACAATTGTTTCTCTTTGAGCAAGGATTCCTGCAAGGAGTGCAGTTGAAGTTGTCCGCAAAGAGTGCGTTGACAGAAGGCTCGGGAGTTAAACTCTTATTCTCAAAACACTTAGAAGTGGAAGTGGGTTGTTAAAGCCGTGCAAGGGGTGTGCAGGCTAAGGAGAGTCTCAGTCATGACACTGAGCAGAAGCTTTGGGAGACTACTGCTGCAGGAGTGCGCAGAGTCGAGTGACTTCAACACTTAGACGTGATTGAAGGTTTGCCACAAGGGGTGTGCGCAAGGGTTCTTTATAAAGATTGGAGTTGTGGAAAATCTCAGGAAGGATAGGCCTCTGAGTCGCTGAAGATCAGCGTATATAAGTGTGACTTGAAGTCAGGAAGAAGCGTCGCAGGTTGATGAAGCGGCGAAGGAATCTCGTGGAGAGATACTCTTTGTTCATCTCGTAGGTTAACCAAGGAAGAACGGACGGTTGAAATTCTCTAAGGAGATTTCACAAAGTTCCGAGGATCATCAGATCTTGCAGAGGTGCAAGGAGGTTATGGAAAGGAGATCTTGAAGAGTTTAAAGCTCGGGAGAGGCTGTTAGTAGTCCATATGAAGAGGACAGGTGGTAGATATCGGTGATCTCGTGAACTCGGGATCTCACAGGTTGAAAACCCAAGTATTGGGTGCTCCAAGTCGCGAGTGGCGAAGTGGCGAGAAGATCGGAGCCGTCCATCTGAGTAGGACAGGTGGCAGAGATCAAGAGATATCGCGAACTCGGGAGCTCGCCGAGTGAAGGTCCAAATATTGGGTGTCCAAAGTCACGTAGTCGCGAGGTCACGAAGCGGCGAAGCGGCGAGAGGATTGGGACCATCCACAGAAGGGGACGCATGTCAGAGATCAAGAGATCTCACGAGCTCGGGAGCTCGCAGGGTGAACACCCAAGTGTTTGGCGTTAAAAAGTCGCGAGACGCTAGGTCACAAAGCGGCGAAGTGGCAAGGAGGCTAGGAGCCATCCATCTGAGACGGACCGGTGGCGGATATCTAATGATCTCACGAACTCGAGAGCTCGCAGGTTGAGAGTCCAACATAGGGGGACTGCTGGATCTGAGCGAGGGATTGTGTCTCAGGACCTCGCAAGAAAAGGTCCGAGAATTTGGCCACGGGGATCGCGAGGTTGAGAGATAGCGATATCCCGACAGCTGGAGCAGTGTGGGCCACAACAGAGCGCGAGTGGAATACAGGTGGCACCAAGGATTCGTGAGTCGCAAAGTGCCAAGGAGCGAGACTCGTGTGGACATCGAGTCGCAAAGCACCGAGGAGACGAGATTCTTGTGGACGCGTGGCAGAGTATAAGGTGGGACCGCGCATCTCGGGGACTCGCGGACTAGGGAGGTGAAACTCGACGGTTCAACTGGCGAGGTCGCGAGGTTGCGAGGTCGTGAAGTCGCGAAAGGTGCTGACATTAAGTCTAGCCCATGGTTGCATGTGGAAGGAGCTATACCCGTATTTCCAGACCGGGTATCGCAAGATTTGAAAGGAAATTTTGGAGGTTTTAAGTCACGAACTCGCGATACAACGAGATTTAGCGGATCTCCCGGTGGTAAAGGGGAGACCTCGGAACAGATTTTTGTGGGTGTAGATCTCCTGATAGGGAGATAGAAGAACCTTTTAGTTCTTCGGGTTGAGAAGAATAAGATCCTGTGAGCGGACGTTCCCGTGGTTTGGGCACGCCTGCATCATAGTACAACAATTTACAATACCCCACACTCCACAGCAGAACGAAGTTGGAGAAAGGAAAAACAGAACGTGGGTGGAGTGTGCACGAAGTATGATGAAAGGTAAGAATCTCTCAAATGATCTTTGGCCTGAGGCCATTAGCACTGTTGTTTAATTAAAGAATAGAAGTCCAACAAGGTGTCTTGATCATAAAACTCCTTTCGAAGCCTTGTATGATTCTAATCTAACAGTTAATAATTTGAGGATATTTGGGTGTAAATATTTTGCACATATTCCAAAGGAGAACAAGAATAAGATTGATGTTAAAGATATAAACTGTATTTTATAGGGTATTGTTCAGAATTTAAAGCACATAAATTGTTTGATCCATCTACTCACAAAGTGTTTGCAAGTAGAGATGTAATTTTCCATGAGCAGGCAAAAGGAAATAATGAAGACAACAATCATGAATGATGGCATGTACTTCTTGAAGATGAAGAGGTCAAAGAAGAGAATAACCAACAGGAAAATGCAACCAATGACATGGATACATCCAGCAATGAAGAATAATCTTCACAAAATGGAGAAGAAGTCACCATCCAATTGAGAATATCTTCACGACAGGTTCGTCCACCTGAAAAATATAAAGATTATTCCTTGATGCGTAGTATTTCAAATGTCATAGAACCCATGAGTTTTAATGAAGCTAATGAACATGAAGAGTGGATAAAAGCAATGGAGGAAGAATATGACTCTATAATGCAAAACAAAACTTGGTTATTGAATGAATTTCCTAAAGATAAAAATCCCATAGGATGTAAATGGATATACAAACCTAAATTCAAAGCAGATGGTAGTATAGATAAATATAAAGCCAGATTGGTGGAAAAAGGGTATTCACAGAAGGAGGGCATTCATTATGCAGAAATATTTGCACCAATAGCTAAATTAAACACTAAAAGAATGTTAATTGCACTAGCTACAAAGTACCATTGGAAGCTTCATCAATTAGATGTAAAATCTTCTTTTCTGAATGGTGAGTTAAAGGAGGAGGTTTACCTTACTCAACTAGAGGGTTTGTGAAAAGTGGTCAGGAAAATTTAGTGTGTAAATTAAATAAAGCATTGTATGGACTAAAACAGGCATCTAGGTCATGGTATGAGAAGATAGATTCCTTCTTTCTTCAGCAGGGTTTTATGAGGAGAAAAAGTGATCCAGATCTGTATACCAAGTTTGATGAAAAGGGGCATGTTGTATTGATTTCCTTGTATGTTGATGATTTAATTATTATAGAAAATTCAGAAAAATTGATTAGTGGAATTAAGAAGTAGATGTCATGGGTATTTGAAATGAAAGATATTGGTGAGTTACATTACTTCCTAGGTCTTGAAGTTTGGAGAAATGTTCGTCAAACCTTTGTGTCTCAAGGTAAATATGTCAGAGAAGTACTTAAGAAGTTTAAAATGGATCAATGTAAAGTTTTTTTTATGTTCCAATGCAGCAGAACATGAAACTTTACTATGATGATGGTTCAAAGGAGGTAAATGGTACAATGTATAGACAGATGGTTGGAATATTGAACTATCTCACTACAACCAAACCCGATATAGCATATTATGTTAGTGTGTTAAGTGAGTTTATGGAAAAACATCTAGAAAACCATTGGAGTGAAGCAAAAGGGGTACTCATGTATCTCAAAGGCACAATTGATTATGGTATTAAATATACTGATCCATTAGATGTTGAGCTGATAGGTTACTCAGATTCAGACTGGGTTGGCAATCCAGATGATCGGAGATCTACTACAGGTTATGCCTTTGGCATTGGATCCAAGATTGTTTCATAGAGCAGTAAGAAGCATCCTACTGTATCTTTGTCATCCACTGAGGCAGAATATAAATCATTGTGTACAACAAGTTGTGAATATGTTTGGTTGAGAAGACTACTTCAAGATGTTGGAGAAGAACAAAGGAAATCTACGATAATCAAATCTGATAATCAGAACTCAATCAAGTTGGAAAATAATTCAGTTTACCATTCAAGGACAAAGCATGTTGATACTCGGTTTCATTTTGTTCGAGAAAAGATGCAGTCTAATGACATTTCTTTAATGTATTGTAATACTAGTGAACATGATGTTGATATTTTCAGTAAGCCTCTTGGGAAGATAAAATTTGACAATTTACAGAGATGTTAGGTCTGGATGTCAGTCTTTTCTCGATTAAAGGGGAGACTTAGAAATAATGGAGATTAGTTGTGTACTCCTCTAAACCGTCTAATGGTTCCAACCATCTAAACCGAACATCATGATATATAATGTACTCCTCAATTGATTTAATACATGCGCATTGTGACTTTGCTTTGATGGCCTTCGGGTGATACCTAACCTGAGAGAAGTCGGTTCCATTTCATTCTTCCTATTTTTCAAGTGGCTCGTACCCTAGATTGAACAAGGACATCCTATCTAGTCCACGATACATCCATATCGATGTTCAGGAGGAATTACGGGGAACCAATTTGCACAAAAGTTAATTAAGGGGTTACGTGTCAACGTCAAAAGAATTGCAGGATGAAAGGCGGGTTACTCCAAACCACCATTGCATGCCCCTGCAATTGGAAAACATTAAGTGATGTGACATAATGATGTCACCAAAGGTGACATGGGAATGTTCGGAGATTAACAGTTTGGGATGCGCAGATGTGAAATCCTCCGAAGTCCCGAAGCTTTGAAGTTCTGGAAATCAGACGCCTGAATTTCCATAGCAAGTGTTAGTCATCAGATGTTGAGTAGACGTGGATGGTTGATCGACCCTACTTCGCGAGTTCGGTAATCTAGAACTCCGAGAGATTGTTGTGTGGTGCTTTGAAATATTCCAAAGCCGAAGGCCCGAGTAAGCGCTTATTGATATAACGCTTGGTCATGACCCATGGTCACATGGGTTGGGGACTGAGAGAAAGGAGCTAGTGCCAAAAAATGATTACAGAGTAGAGAAGAGATCGGAAATAAAATGAAATCTGAACCTTTTCTTAAATCGGATTGGTTTGAATGCGTAAACTGGTGAAGTATTGAATAAGTTTCAATTGTTTCTCTTCTTTGAGTTTTCGAGTGAAAGAAGTGCACATTGTTCGCAAGGAGTGCATTGACAGAGGTAAGTTAACCTCAAAGAATCTCAGGAAAGATATCGTTGAACCTTCATCAGTAGAAGTGCAAGGAGTGCACAGGAAGAACTTTGTGTTGAGTTCAGAGAGAGATAGAGTCACTAAGAACTCTGTAGGTATTTTGCAGGTGGGCATCGAGCAAGTGAAAGTGTACACAGAGAGAACTCTTTATTGAGTTCAGGGTGAAGAGTATCAGAGGAAGATACTCACAGAGTTGTTGAATACTCTGTAGAAAACACTCAACAAGGTGTGCTTTGAGCAGAAGGTTTCCAGGAGGGCATGAATTTTTCCTTTGAAAGAAAACAGAAGGGCCGAGACCCTTAGGAGACTGAGTAAATAGAAAATCTCAGAAGAGATAATGCTTACGAGAGAGAAGACGAGATCCAAGAGGCGGAATCACAGGATAAAGTTTAAAGGATGAAGCCTTTGAACACTGACAAAATCTTCCAAGGTAGAAGAAGTCAAAAGCTCATGAGGAAGAGCAACAACAACCGTCAGATCAGTTGTGGGGAGGAGCCTGGATTGCTATATCAGCATCCATTAGAACAAAGGAAGCACAAAGGAGAGGAATAAATCTCATCTGTTGTATCTGAATGCTAAGGACCAACAATCGTTGGATCTAGAGGTAAGCGCACAAGACTTAACCCTTGTCTGCACAGGAGAGTGGACTTGTCAAAGTCCCAAATTCCTGAAGGAGATATTGATTGTTGATCAAGGAGGAGGTCGAAGGACCATTGATATGGTCTTGGTCGGAAAGATCTGAAGTCCCAAAGAGAATCAGGGTCATTGATTTGGAGAGGACGTGTGTCAGAAGATCTGTCACTCTAGGGAAATTCACTCTGGAGATTTGTGTGGGTGGAGACATGAGAACCCTCGAACGCCGAAGATCTGGAGTTCATCAGAATTGTCTATTTGTTGAGGAAATGTGTCAATATATCTTCCACTCTAGAATATTGTCATAATGGGAAAAAAAGATAGTTGAGATTTGAAACTCCCAAGGTCCGGAGATCCGGAATCAACCGTAGTCGCTGATTTGGAAGGGAGCTATGTGTCGACAGATCATGTATATCTAGGATCGCGTGTGGAAGGAGGAAAGAAGGTAGAAAAACGAGGATAGATAGAAACCGTTGAATGCAGATCATCACCAAGGGATTAGAGGTCGACGAAAGAGTTGGATTGTGGGGCCTGAACTTGCTCGGATGTTAAAAATCTGAGAGTGGGCTGCAATTTATACCATGGTTTTAACAAAGTGATGCATGGAAGCTAGAGGTGAATTGCGGGGTTAAAATTGGTTTGGCCTAAAACCACTCTTTCCCACACTTGCAATCACATTTTACCATGAGGTCATAGCCCAGGGTCTTATGAAGGAAGGGGATAATGAAAAAGGGGCTAGCAACTGAAACATGGAGTTTTGGAAGCACGTAGGAATAAGCCCGTGGGTCTGTCAGGACCTGTGCCTAAAGGAGAAAAGGGGGCCTGTGTATAATTGTTGTGGGTTCAATAACGAGCCCAAAGAGTCAATGTGACTCAGAAGTTTCAAAGATCCTTTGACCGGGAGGTCAGTGGACCCCATTGAGGTAGGGACACTAAGTCAAAAGTGATCAGGGAAGAAATAGTCATGTACAATGATTAAAGTGGGAGCACAAGAAGATTCAGGAACCCAAGAAGAATTGTAGACTTCGGGGATCAACAAGGAAAATTTTTATAGGGAGAAAGAAGTTGTTGCATTTTATGTGGCAGCAAGTATGTTACGACTTATTGAGTCAGCTAGAGGAAAGAATGCTTGCGTGTTTGAAAGTGTTTTTGGTGATGTTGTTGCATAAGGAGTGAAGCAAAAGAGAGCTGAAGAGTTGGTTATAAGTTTGATAAAATAAGCATGAAAGATTCTATAGCCATCAGACTTTCAGGTAGTATAAAATTTATTAATGGCAGTCATACGGGTATGATTTTTTATTACTCTTTTTGCATAATTTCTGAAAGGAAATTTAGGTAAGAATTTCCTCAGCTAGAGTTATTTTATAAAATCACATGATTATATTATTGAATGCATAGAACTGGATGTGGTAAAGGTTGGAGGCCTGTATTAATTCAAATCTTTTTAGCTTCTGGATGCACACACTAACATAGTAGAATTTCATGTTAATTTGGTTGTGGGGTAACAACCAAAGATTTAAAAGATAATAACTTGTTGTAGGAATGAATGCCAATAAGCTAGTCATGTATGAGACTGGGAGCTGGTCGGATATGGAAAGGTTATGAGCCACATAGGTACTAAAAGCTTCCTACCTTTAAATAAAAGTTGGGTTGCAACCTTTTTGCTAACACTAACGAACACTACAAAATTATATTATTGGTGTAGTGTT
Source organism: Picea engelmannii (assembly GCA_009831015.1). Classification (NCBI taxonomy): domain Eukaryota; kingdom Viridiplantae; phylum Streptophyta; class Pinopsida; order Pinales; family Pinaceae; genus Picea; species Picea engelmannii. Next base: position 56,384 of record ML838598.1, read on the forward strand.
CGGGTCGAAAAGGAAGGCATCCAATTAATTGGGAAGACAATAGGAAGTGTGTGGAGAATGTGTCAACACATTAGCCAAACTTCCAACTTATGGATGGTGAGATACATGACTGAGATAAAGAGAATTATGTAATCCAATGCAAGGTGCACTGATTAATTATTCATTGAAAATTTCACTCATGCATAATAAGTGACATAATTGTATACTAAATGCAATGGTTGAATGAGTTTTTGTAAGTACATGCATATACATTACTGCATGGAAATAATTGTTACTAACAACTGAAATGTTGTTAACTCATGAAGTTGAGGACATTTTAGGGAGTTTCTAGACATTGCAATAGGAAATTTGCAAGTCAAGTAGTCACATGAGCATTGACTACAGGAAATTTTCTTGTTCAAAAAAAGAAGTAATGAACTTATAGATATTACTGTGAACATGCATATGCGTAGAATGACGAGTCATTCTATTTTATTAATTTTTTTCATAATTATGATTGAATTGCTAGATGCAAACAATTCTAAATTCACTGCATATGGTTATGTACATATTGCAATTGAATTATGATGTACATGAAATACTAACAATTGTTGGCGGTGTGAAAGATGAACCCTTGCAGGAAAATGGTATGCAGTTTGGTGCTTGTGGAAAACCACAAGGAAGGCTGCATTCATATATGGAAACAACCAAGATGAATTATGAAATAGAATTTCATGTTTTGGGGAAAAGATGAATTCCTTTTGAACTAAGTTTGAGTTTCTAAATAAATTCTTTTATGTTTTCTCATGATAACTGCATGTGGGTAATGCAGATGAGATAGTGTTGATAAAATTTAGAAAGTTGACTACAAAGAGTAGCTTGGGGAGGATGCTGATTGGAAATATCTTAGGGCAATTGGAACTCTGGGAGCCACGGTGCTTTGAGACTTCCCGAGCTGACCTGTTGTTGAAGCCCAAGGAAAGGGAGGTGTAGAAACTGATGGACTGGATGACAATGAAGGTGTACACTCCTGGGGTGGGATAGGCATGTGGGGAAGAGAGACTATTGGTTGGAGTGCTACTGAGGTTTGGTACCTTAGTCTAGACCATGTCATATGGAAGTCTTCTTAATCAAAAGAGAAGTACAATTCTCTATTTATTGTATGTTGTGTATCTTGTATACAAATTATAATGTTATTAGAATTTTCTGTATATACATATATACATTGCATATATGTTTACATTACCTGCATCCATGACTGTACATAATCTGTTTCATGTTTCATTGCTTAAGAAATGTATACCTGATGCTAATCATGTTATCGATTAGAATGTGATTCATGTAGAGCAAGAAGGCATCTTGCAAGTGCATTCGGTGTGCATATTGGACCGGAAGAGAAAACATCTCTAGAATCGATCCATAGGGATTATAAAGGTCCAGTGGACCTGGTATAGTCCCTAGGATGTGACATGGGAGCATGAGGATGCTATGCGGGCAGAATACCTGCATCTTTTTGAAGATTTTGAAAATTTTGTTGATGTTGTGTAAAGAGTTACACTGAGGACAGTGCAAAAATAAGGGGAGGGGATTGTAATACCCTAAGGACGTGCCCAAGTTGTATTATGTATTGTAAACATGTTTTGTAGGCTAGTGAGTCGAGTTATAATAAGATAGGAGGATTATTTGATGGTTAGTCCAGAGAGCCTAGGTGTTAAAGGCCACAAGCCCGATTTTGTATATGTAACTATGCAGATCATTAATAAAATATAAACATCATTGCGTGTAGACCGACCACGAAGAAAGAGTGATGGGGGTTGAATAAGCTTCCACAATGTTGGGTAAGGGAGGAGGATAAGTGTGTGGGCCTAGGGGCTAAGCTAGGGGGCTTACCTCTAAAGGGGATAATAATTTATTATTATTTCCTGAAGGCTAAGGTGGACATGTTGAGTGTTGTCCTAAGTTCTTGTAAAGGGAACGTGTGCTAAGTGGAACTCATGCGGCTCTAGGAAGACAAGTGTCGACCTGGGTGCATCTAGTTAAAACTGATGAGTCATCTGTGTTGGGGGCCATTCTGTCATTCTGTCATCCTCTGCCTGAGTTCGCGGGGATGCCTGTCTGAACCTGTTTTTGGCCTCTACATCTGTATGTGCATAACCGTGCATAGTGAAAGTTGTTTGTGCTTCCATTTTCCCATTCTTCATCTGAACTCGTTGGTCTCTGTCACCGACCTCTATACATTTGCGATCACCCAAGAAACCACTCGCGGTAAGTTGGAAAAACCGACATGTGTGTCCTATGAACCAAGTGAGAACCCATGGACTGATCCACGTCTTTTGTGAAGCCCGAGTATCCTGTGTAAATGTATGAGCCGTGTTGAGTCATGACTATGGATTGTTGTAGCCACGCAGTTCCTGGATTAAGTGTGGCTTGCTACCGTCATATGTTCCTTGCCGAGCCTTGTTTTTGTCCTCCTCGTGCAAGAACGGAGTTGAAGAAGCAGGTTGTTAGTCCTGTGAGAAACTCTCCCAGGTGAGAGAGTTTGTTGGGAAGTGGTTTTCTCCCAAAGAGAGTCCAGCACCAGCTACGAAGCTCTGAGAATTATTGATCCAGCCTGTTGTCAAGACCCTGAGAGGGAGGTTAATGAGTCAATTGACTGTGTGACAGTGAAGGTGTATACTCTCGGGTGGAACAAACATGTGAGGAATGAGAGTCCGTGAGTAGTCGGCGTAAGAAGGATCTTGGAGAGAATCCTTTCGATTGCATTGTGCAGTTTCTTGTAACCTCAGCCTAGTCTAGTATTCCCTTGCCCTGGGTGGAGCTTAGTCCCAGCTCAGAGGTGACCCACTGCTAAGTGTGATGAGTAGCGTGGTCTATGGCTGGGAGGCTCGTGGAAGGTCCGCATATAGTTGGTGGATTTACTCCAGTTAAAAGATAAGTATCAATATGTGCTTAATTTATACATTATGCATGTTTGTGCTATTGATGCTTGAATGTTATCATGTGTTCCATTGCATGTGGATTTACTGTTAATCTTGTTTGAATCTGAATGGTAATAGTAACTCTGTGTTATGTGTTTAATTTTGATTAAAATGCATTATATATATATTTATATGTGAATGTTCCACAATGGTAGCATTACCCGGTCTCTGTGGAGGTCTGGGGATGCTACAGTTTGGTATCGCAGCTAAGTCAAAGCTGATTAGTGGCATTTCCTAAGTCGATTGATGGTTGGGGATGTTACAATTAAGGCCAAGGATCTTCCAAAATCTCTTTGGTAAGAAGTTTTAGTTCTACTTCATTTTACTTATTAAGTAGGTGTCCTACAAAGAGTGTGAAGGGAATGACTCCACAAGAGGATTGGAGTGGAATAAATCCATTTGTGGTTCATATTAAAGTGTTTGAATGCATAGAATGTTCTCATGTTTCCAAGGAGAATGGATTAAAACTAGATTTTCATAGGAAAAGTGTATCTTTGTTGGATATAGTGGGGAGATAAAGGATTATAAGTTGTATAAAAATTGATTTTCATTTGTAGTGTAATATTTTATGAAGTGGGATTGGTATTGGAAAGAATATGTAACTCAAGAAAACTAAACAATTGTGATGACAAAATTATCACAAGATGACACATCTCCCCTTCCGACAAACTCTAGCAACAACTCAAGCTCCAAAGGTAGTCATATTTTCCTTCAAGGATGAATTCATCGAGTTTATGAGCAAATTCATCACCAAGTCCAAGTCCAAGTCCTTTATTAAAGGTAAGAAGACTCAATAAAACTTATTTGAATACTAACAATAGTGATGACCAAACACTTACATCCTAAGAAAATGGTATAAATCCCTACAGATTATACAAGGAAGAAACCTTGAATCTCAAGGTTGTAAATCTATTATAGTTGAATCGAGGATTTCAGCACATTATCTATGATGCCTATTCAATATGAGAGATTAAATATTCCGAGCTTCAGGAAATCATTACTAAGTATCGCTAATCCAATACCTCCAATTCCTATAGACTTTCCATTGAAACATATGTGAGTAGTCCGAAAAACACATGTTAAGTTTATTAAGAAAAGCATACAATATTAGAAATAATGGTGAAATAATGAGACATTGTCATATAAATATAATACAAACCTACATAAATCAAGCTCTTGGAGGTTTGAACATTAAGCACCAATATATACTAAACCTTCATCATATATATTTTAGCATAGGCCTAGTTTCAAGGCATGTGCACATGCAAGGAATCGCCATAAGCACCATTGTTTTTCTTTTCAATGCAGTGGCACAATACTAATGATAAGAAAAAATCTT
>ML838599.1:0-13265 GCA_009831015.1 Picea engelmannii
CCCAAAGTTCTTAGCCAGTCTGCACCCAACACAATGTCACAACCACCCATGTCGATAGCAAACATATGGGATTTTAGGTGGTAGTCACCGATTTGGAGATGCACATTTTCACAGCGCCCTCCACATTTCATGGAACCACCATTCGCAATCATGATTTGGAAATTATTGACAGCATGGATGTAGTAATGAGTTTCTTGGGCAATGCGGCGATGAATAAAATTATAGGTGCTTCCACTATCAACCAGAATGATGACCTTCTAATGCTTGATGTAACCGATTAACTTGAGGGTTTGGGGAGTGGAAAAATTAGTGAGAGCATTGAGGGAAATGATGGGTTCTACTTCGGGAGGGTCCGAGGGAGGGATTATGTCAGTGATTTTAGGTGACTCAGACACAAGGGGAGTTTCAACATCCTCTTTTGAAATGTCCTCAGAGATGGCCATAAAAAGATTTTGTTCCTTACACTTGTGGCCTGGGAAATATTTGTCATCACAATTATAACAAAGGCCTTTGAGTTGGCATTCAACCATTTCAACCCTGGTCAATTTTTGGATTTTTAATGGGGCGGAGGGAGTAGTGGGAGTGAAGGGTTTAGGGTGAGGGATAAAGGAGGGTTTTTGGTTTTGAGATGATACAACCTGTTGTTCTTCTTTATCTCTTTTAGTAGCCTCCACCCAAGTCGAGGGTCGAGCCATGAGGACATGGTCCCGAATCTCCTCCTTGAGGCCACTAATAAAACACTTCAAAAGAAAGCATCAGTCATGCCCTCTGTTCGAAAAGCCAGGTGTTCAAAGACAGCTGTGAAGTCTTCTACTCTTCCAGATTGTTTCAACTTTGTCAAATGACCCAAATGGTTAGTGTCTGTGTCAAAGCGTTCATAAATCTCAGTCACAAATTGGGTCCAAGCAATATCCCTTGACGGGAAGTTTTTCTCCATTGCCACCATTGCCAATGTTCTTGATCTAGATGGAGAACACCATACCGGAGTTTGGCCAAGTCATCAGTAATGCCATATAAAGAGAAATAATGTTCCATTTGGGTTACCCAACCAGTTGGGTCCGAGCCATCAAATTTGGTCACGTCCACCCATGGAAGGCATATGTCACGTTGAAAGTGATGGGTCTGAAAGGTATGGGAATGGGAGGAAATTTCACCTTCATTCTTTGGATGTGCTTCAGAGAAATGGTCATCTGTAGGGATCTTCAGTTTGGTGCAGAGTGATGCAAAGACAGATTCAAGATGGGTGGTCAATTCTTGTTTGACTTCCTCCATTGAGGACTGCATGGTTGTATTTATGGAAGCATTGATGGACGAATCGATGGAGGCAATAGTAGCACTGAGTTGTTTCACTTATTTTTGGGTTTCCAGGAAACCAAATTGCATGGTGTTGAAGCGAGCTTCCAGGTCTTATCTACGGGTATGGGCCTTGAGGATGGGTGAACTGAAAAGGGGCGGGCGGGGTCAAAAATTTTGTCGAAAAATGATATGGATGAAAGTGATAAGGGCAAAGAGATGAATCCAATGGAATAAGTCTCAAATAATGGTGAAAAAATTTCCAGACTTTTTTTTTAACACCTACGGAGTTATACTTCGGTCGGAAGAATACTGCAGTGATGAAATCCCCAAATGCTTAACCATAAAGAGATGTGTATTTACTTGGAAACCCGAACACATTTGTGCGGCAATAGATCTGGTCTATTTTTAATTTGTTTATGTTTCTTTCCCCCAAGGGTTCTACAGACAAGGGTTTGCCCTGTGCTATAGCTCTCTGATATACGTGTGGGGTCCAACAGTAGTACTCGACCCAATATCTCAGGGCACTAACTAAGGAGGATAGACCGTATCCTTAGCCGTACTACCCAACTACCCAGGTACTAGAGAGTATCTTCCCGAGTGTTGTTCTCGGTGACACTATAGCAATTCGGCAGCCGATAGGTTTATCTAAAGAGGGCTTCAAGAAACCTAGGCTGATCCGTACATAGGTGATGTCTGATGCGCTACCACTTGAAAGGGTACCAACAGGGGTTACAAGTGTGGCCAACAGATGTGCGCTTAAGAACCACTTGTATTTCTTGCGTGTATGAATCCCTCAGCTGCGGGTTTATGCACGTAACGACAGATATCTGTGGTTTAAAGACGTTGGAATACGTCTCTACCTCGAAAAAAAATTCCCACAATTTCTGCCAAGGAAAGTGCTCTGATACCACTTGCAAGATACCAGATATAATAAATATGCAGAACATAAATAAAATGCTAGAAATGGCAGAATAAAGTAATATATCCAGTATAATCTCCACAATAACACATAAATGATATAAGAACAACAACAAAAATAACACTTTGATTCAGAAAGCAATGTTCATAGGCCTCTTCGAGGGGGCAACCTCCAATCGAGTAGCGCTCTGTTACAATAATCTCCAAGCTAGGGTTTTCATACCCTCGACCCTTATTTATACTAAATATGTCTATCAAGAGAAGCATCTAGAGGAAGATCATTCTAGAAGCGGAAGCTTCTATTAGGTCTTCTTACATCCGCCTTATTCTATTTTATTGAAAGGACTTATTAATATTGACCTTTATTACATCCGAATATATTAATCTACCTATGTGCGGGTTAGGACCCTAACACTTAACCATTTTTCTCTCTTTTCATTCCTTACTCTTTTCTCACTTGGGTTAGGACCCTAACACTTAACCATTTTTCTCTCTTTTCATTCCTTACTCTTTTCTCACTTAACGATTTATTTATTTCCTTTCTTTCCCATTTCCCATTTTCTATTTTCCTTTCTTATATTTCTTTTCCATTTTCCTTTCTTTCCCATTTCTCATTTCCCGTTCTCTATTTTTCCCTCTTATATTTCTTTTTCCATTTTCCTTCCCATAATTTATATAATTTTTTTTATTTTTCTTTTCCATTCCATATTTCATGTAATTCTTTTCATTTTTCTTTTTCATGTTTCACATATTTTCGCAACCCTCATTATTACAATATTTTCACAACTCCTTTTTACCAAGTCTTACCTCATCTTCTTATGACTTACCATGGGTCCGCAGTTCGTTGATCCTTAGGAATTCCATATACTATGCCCCTCTGTCTAACCAATTCTCAACACTTAGAATTTTTCACAACTCATTCTTACTAATTCCCATATTGATTAGTAATACCCTTACCTACCTCAACATCCAATGATGATTCTTAAGACCCTTACCTACCTTCGCATTCACCTAACCCCGTGAACACCTCATATTATTTTAATAATATGTATTTTATCCTATTTTTTCTAGGAACATCTCCAAGTGACACGTGGAAGGTGACTGAGAAGTGATTGGGTGTGACGTGTCAGACATTCACAGGTTGATTGGGCGATGACTTGGCAATGATCGGGTGAACAAAATATTATCAGGATATGTATTTTTCTAAGGCACAAAGAGTTGCACTAAGACCTCCATAATATCATTTGTTTCACATAATTCAGATAAAATATTTAACAATATAAACACTGAATTCCTTATCACCACAATGCATGTGGGACTAAAAGAGGGTGGGTTTTAATCAAGGGCTAAGATTGATCCACGAATTAAATAGACAACTACTGAGCAACGAACTTCAGGAGATCATAACTCAAGATCCACGAGTCGATTTTGGACAAACTATAACTCATTGGAAAAGTAATTCGACGAGGAAGATGATGGAATAGGTTTTAAGGGCTGAAATTGACCATAATTTTCCCATAAATTGAAAGAAAATTCAACTCTATTTTCTTGACTTGCTGAGAAATGTGTTTGGAACCTCGACTTTCTGAGGCTATAACTTGAGATACAGGACTCCAAATTTCGCTCAGGAAGACTCTTTGGAAATATGGAATGATGAATATTTCACACATAATGGTTTCCATGTCTAATAAGATAGTTATCATACTCAAAAAAATAAAAACATGGTCCACTTTGTTTTAAAAGGCAGTCAACTTGAAAAATTGAAAACAAAAGTTTATTAAATGATTTTTATTAAAGACGAAATGGACCCCACTTCAAGGAACAAATTTCAATGATATAAATTCATTAACGAGAGTTCAATGAAGTATTAAATAAAGTGGTTACACAAAAAATAAAAGAATGTGGAAGTTCCTAGAAAGACCAAAACCCTAACTACTTCAAGAAACATTGGAAGTAGATTTTAAAAGAGACAGAGCACCATCAAAGAAGGGGTCAAAGGGAAGTCAGAAGATCAGAATAGAAAAGGTATAGCCATCAACATGTATCCAAATCTATGATCAACAAACTGAGATCTCCATTTTTCTTTCTCCTCCTTCTTCTACACTATTTTTCTCAAGGCTTTATGTTTGTGTTTTTGAATTGAGCATAAAGCTTTGTTCTTGAGTGTTTTTATCGTATTATTCCAAGACTCTTCTCTATAAGATAATGGAGAATTTTACAACCATATATGTGACTGATAAATGTAATCCAAGATTGTCTAATTAATTCATGGAGATTTAGTCCTTGTGTTTGGAAAGCTTTGTTTCTGAAGCACTATTTAATTGGCTTACTGAAATGCTTTGTATTGTTGAATATATTTTATGAAACTCCACAAAGAACTATTTCGGGTGTAATTTCAATGATTTCTCAAACTTTGTGTTTATTGACACGATATTTTTAAAGTGTACCCATCATATTTGTTTCTTTTTTTAATGCAATACTCTTTTAAATTTCTCTATAATGATCAAAACCATTTCATTATTTTTCTTGTGGGAATATATGGATGCATCCTCTACTTGCATGTGATTCAGAGGGTTGTAATAATGAATTTGAGCATATGTTGGTTTTGATGTTGAAGCATTTCTTCATATTTTTATTGTTAAGAAGCCACTTGGTCCATTGAAGAATAAATCTGGTCATCAAAAACCATTCCATATACAAAATTAAAGAAATAAATATTTGGGGTTTGTTGTCTAGCATTCTCCCCAATCCAAGAGCATTAAGATATAACTTTCAGATTTTGACAGAGGAGTACTGTTAGCAACATTTCTTGTATAGGGGGTGTTTTCTCTACAAGATTCGAGCCCGTGGCATAAATACAAAGAAATGGGGCTTAAAGAACCTATCATATGCATTTTGTCCAAGGTCACAGCCATGAGCGCACTATGCAGCGCAAAAAATCCATTTCAGGTTAAAAATGCAAGTGGGCGAGCACCTCCAGTATTCAGCGGCGAGGATCGATTGATGGAGAATATCGTCGATCGATAGAAATTTGAGACCAACGGAGTTGCACCATGTTTAGCATAGGAATCGGGCTCGCAATCTTACCAAAATGATCTAGGCTGTCCATCCCATAGGGACATGCGGTGCACGATTAAGCTCTTCACCTTTTTTCCCATTGTGACCTTGAAACGATTTTCTTTGCAACTAGAATCCCCGAGACGCGGAGTGCCGAAGGTGTCCGGGACTAGGGCCCACAGTATCGCTGAATGAGTTTAGGACCGTCAGATCAGAGAGGGACGCGTGGCGCCCAATTAGGCCATATCGACATTTCTCCCATTGTGACTTTGAAGAGCATGGATCAGCTCCTTCCTATCCACGAACCCTGAAATGCTGAAAGCGCCTTTGAGGATAAGCGCAGGATCACGACCCATGATCACTTGGGGAAATAGAAAGAGATGTGCAAGAGGGGCTAAAAGCGTCGATTTTAGTCACAGAAGGGATCATCGCGATCTCCAGGTGCCAATCCGATTTGGTCTCAATCCTGGTTCCTGCTAGGAGTAAATGAAGGTGGGAGGAGGTGGTTGAAACCTCTCCTCACTCATTAAGTGTAAGGTATGGAGGATCTGGCAAGCAATCTGCCCGAGACGGTCCTGTGTGTTGAATTTTTTCAAATAAGCCATGCCGAGTCCTCGACTAGCCAGAGAAGTCTGCACACGCTAACTCGACACTTAATGGCTCAGCTACCCCCTTGCAAGAGCCATGCAAAGTTAAGGTGGCGTCTGATGAAGGATATCCGTCCGAGTTTGACTGAAGGGATGCCATGCCTTGGAGGTCCGAGCACGCCTCTGTTGGGTGAATTTTTCTGAGTATATGTACTCAGTTTTTGTATTTTTGAAAGCATCGATGGTTGAGCGAGGCTCTCGATTGTAAATTTTCGATGGAGCAGATCGTTGGTCGGTGGAAATTTGAGACCAACGGAGTTGCACTATGTTTAGCACAGGAATCGGGCCCACAATCTTACCAAAATGATCTAGGCCATCCATCCTGCATGGACACGTGGTGCACGATTAGGCTCTTTGCCTTTTCTCCCATCGCGACCTTGAAACGCTTTTCTTTGCAACTAGAATCCCCGAGACGTGAAGTGCCGAAGGCATCCGGGACTGGGGCCCACGGTATCACTGAATGATTTCAGGACCATCAGATCAAAGAGGGACGTGTGGCGCCCAATTAGGCCATCTCAGCATTTCGCCCATCGTGACTTTGAAGAGAAAGGATCAAATCCTTCCTATCCACGAACCCCTAAACGCCGAAAGCGCCTTTGAGGATAAGCGCAGAATCACAGCTCGTGATCACTTGGGCAAATAGAAAGATTTGTGCAAGAGGGGCCAAAAGCATCGAGTTTAGTCACAGAAGGGATCATCGCGATATCCAGGTGCCAATCTGATTCGGTCTCAATCCTGGTTCCTGCTAGGAGTAAATGAAGGTGGGAGGAGGTGGTTGAAACCTCTCCTCACTCATTAAGTGTAAGATATGGAGGATCTAGCAAGTAGTCTGCCTGAGACGGTCCTGTGTGCTGATTTTTTCCAAAGAAGCCATGCCGAGTCCTCGACTAGCCAGAGAAGTCTGCACATGCTAACTCGACACTTAATGGATCAACTACCCCCTTGCAAGATCCATGAAAAGTTAAGGTGGCATCTGATGAAGGATATTCATCCGAGTTTGACTGAAGGGACGTCACACCTTGGAGGTCAGAGAACGCCTCTGTTGGGCGAATTTTTCTGAGTATATGTACTCAGTTTTTGTATTTTTGAAAGCATCGATAGTTGAGCGAGGCTCCCGATTGTAAAGTTTTGATGAAGCACTGGTTGCTCTGGTTATGTATTGGCACTTGAGACCTCTTGCCTTATGAATGTCATCTTCTTTCCATCTCTTTGTTTACACTGTATTAGAACAGCTCGGAATTGGAGGATCCAGTCGAGTTGCGATGTTATAGGATGATGTATGTTGGATCACTGTAATGGTTGCATTGTTTCTAATCAGTCCTTGTATTTTCTCAATGCTGAATGACTTGGAATTGGAGGATCCAGTCAAGTCACCCCTTCAGTTCCCTGAAGCTCTGAACCAAGAGGATCTTGTATTCTAAGTTTTTCTTCCTCAATCTATTGAAAGGCCTGATGCCCGAAGTAGTCTTGCTCACTCATCTCACCAAGAATTCCATCTGCTCATTTTATAATCAACTCACTGATGGAAGTTAGGCCAAGACCTCCTTTGCTTTTTTTACATATCAAGCCCAGTTTTCTGAGTTTGAACGTTTTCCTCTTGAGTCTCTATCCATTCGATCACCCCATTAAATTATTCATGACATAAACTGATGGGTGTTGGGCTCTGCTCCTGCTACAATCCAGGAGTGACTTCCAACGCCAACATTTCTGGCGCCTTTGCCGGGGACGAAGTTGAAAATTTTCCTTGGGATTGAACATCATTGAGCTTCTGATTCTGAAGGTACATCAGGCATCAGATCCCTTGAAGATTTCTATTGTGCACCTGGCGACTCCACTGTGGTGACTCCCATGTTTCCACATCTTTGTTTCAGTTGCAGCTACTGTTAGCCCACCTGAAAGCTGACTTAGAGGAGATTTCTTGAGAAGGTTTTAGCAACTGCTTTCTCAGCCTGAGAAGTTTCCTGGGAGGACACAGCGTTAGGATCTGGCCTTTGATGGTGAACAAATACTAGTCACATTCGAAGATGCGTATCTTTCACTTGGCGAATCCATGATTCAAGGATCGATTGGCGACTCCGCTGGTTCGGATGGAAAAAATCCTAGCTCAAAGGTTTTCTCCTTTTAATTTTTCTGCTATTCCTGGTTTTACTAATGATGTCCCTTCTCTGGATGAATGGAGCAATTATTTGCCCATATTTAGAGAGCATGAAGAGGACAGCCCTGCTCAGCATCTCTGTGAGTTTCATGAACTCATGTACCAGTGGGAGATACATCATGAGGATGTATTATTGAAAATGTTCATGTTCTCATTAGCAGAAGATGCTTGTAAATGGTATCATTCTTTACCCCCTGCTAGCATTTCTTCACTCGTATAATTTCATGCAGCTTTGACCGCCTATTATCAAAAGCTTTATCCCTTTGAGTTATTTTTTCATAACTATTGTGAGGGATACAACGACTGTATACAAGATAGAGCTGCTTCTTACATAGGCTGTGAGGATGATCCTGATGACTTGGATCAGAAATCAGTCCTTTCCCATCCCTCTTTGTCTGCATCAGAGGAAGGTTATGAGAGTGATGAAGACCCTGAGGAGGAGGAAGATGCTTTGGGTGAAGTTAGGGAACTGATAAAATCTCTCTCTTCCCAAATGGATAGGTGGGAAGCTGAACGATGCGCAGAGGAGTTTTCAGTCCTTGAGGTCGATGTTCTTGGCGGATCTTTTGAAGAGGATATTGAAGATTTCATAGCCATAGAGACATTAGTTTATGCTCCTGAGGAGCCTGTTGTCTCATATTTAAAGGAAGAAGTCATTTTGGAAGAGGATTGTTCTCTTTTTCTTCATGAAATTTCCCATGATGTATTTACATTTGGGGTTGAAAAGGAGGATCTGGAGATCGTTCCTTTTTTGTAAAATGAAGAAGTTTGGTGCTCACCCAGCTTTAATGACTATTCAGTTGAGGAGAAGCAGAGCCCCACATCTCAACTTGCTGACCATGGGAGAAGCCCACCTGTATATGATAGCTACGAATCAAATTCTGAGCTGGATATGATAGATTTCCAAGAGCAGACCACAGAACCTTCTCCTATGTTCGTAAATGAAAGACATTGCGAGGAAATCAGTCCCCCTGAGCAGCAGATTGAAAAGAAGAGCTTTCCCACAGGTCCTATCTATGATTATTATGACTCTGACCCTTGGGAGAGCCAAGAAGAGGAACCGGAAGAACCAGAGGAGCAGCTGAAGATGCAGTTTACAAACTGTCCAGAGCCATTCAGCGAGCAGCTACCGCCTAAGAGATTTCAACCTACATCAGTTGTCCACCCACCTATGCTTACCATAGATATTCAGCCACACATCCACAACTGTGTAGCAGAGGAGGCTGCTTGTCGCCAATTTTCTGGAGTTTTCCACTGGTCCTATGAGCCTGTGAAGGAATACATGGAGTTGTATTTCCTTCTCAATTTGGAGCCGCCCTATTTCATCTCAACTTCAGTATGTAAGGAGGAGTTGAAGAGCATAACCATTTTGCTGTCTCGGTTACACCATCTGTTGGTGATCATCGACAGAAGGAAGGAGCTTCTATTCAGGAAGTTGCTTGAATGGCTATGGTGAAAGTTTGCTTTCACCTAGCCCCATGTAAAGAATTTTATTAGTTTAGGACTATACATAAATAAGCTCCTTAGAGCGTCTATGTTTAGTTTGTTTGATTTTTACTTTTCGGCATATATTTCTCAGCAGGAGGTTTTGAACTTGACTCCATAGCCCAACAACCAAGGCACTGGAACTGCAAAATGAGTTCTTAGAGCATCACAGGGACGACTCTATCCCCCATGGAGCCTAATGTTAGCAACATTTCTTTTATAGGGGGTGTTTTCTCTCCAAGATTCAAGCCCGTGGCGTAAATATGAAGAAATGGGGCTTAAAGAACCTATCATATGCATTTTTTCCAAGGTCACAGCCATGAGCGCACTTTGCAGCGCAAAAAATCCATTTCGGGTTAAAACTGCAAGTGGGCGGGTGCCTCCAGTATTCAACGGCGAGGATCGATTGATGGAGCAGATCGTTGGTCGGAGGAAATTTGAGACCAATGGATTTGCACTGTGTTTAGCACAGGAATTGGGCTGGAAATCTTACCAAAATGATCTAGGCCATCCATCCTGTAGGGACACGTGGTGCACGATTAGGCTCTTCACCTTTTTTCCCATCGTGACCTTGAAACACTTTTCTTTGCAACTAGAATCCCTGAGATGCGAAGTTTCAAAGGTTACTGGGACTAGGTCCCACAGTATCGCCGAATGAGTTCAGGACCGTCAGATCAGAGAGGGACGCGTGGCGCCCAATTAGGCCATCTCGGCATTTCACCCATCGCAACTTTGAAGAGCAAGGATCAGTTCCTTCCTATCCATGAACCTCAAAACACTGAAAGCACCTTTGAGGATAAGCGCGGGATCACGTCCAGTGATCACTTGGGGAAATAGAAAGAGTTGTGCAAGAGGGGCCAAAAGCGTTGAGTTTAGTCACAGAAGGGATCGTCGCGATCTCCAGGTGCCAATCCGATTCGGTCTCAATCCTGGTTCCTGCTAGGAGTAAATGAAGGTGGGAGGAGGTGGTTGAAACCTCTCCTCACTCATTAAGTGTAAGGTATGGAGGATCTGGCAAGCATTCTGCCCGAGACGGTCCTGTGTGCCGATTTTTTCCAAAGAAGCCATGCCGATTCCTCGACTAGCCAGAGAAGTCTGCACACGCTAACTCAACACTTAATGGCTCAGCTACCCCCTTGCAAGAGCCATGCACGGTTAAGGTGGCATATGACGAAGGATATACATCCGAGTTTGACTGAAGGGATGCCATGCCTTGGAGGTCCGAGCATGCCTCTGTTGGGTGAATTTTTCTGAGTATATGTACTCAGTTTTTGTATTTTTGAAAGCATCGATGGTTGAGCGAGGCTCCCGATTGTAAATTTTTGATGAAGCACTGGTTGCTCTGGTTATGTATTGGCACTTGAGACTTCTTGCCTTATGAATGTCAGCTTCATTCCATCTCTTTGTTTACACTGTGTTAGAATAGCTCGGAATTGGAGGATCCAGTCGATTTGCGTTGTTATAGGATGATGTATGTTGGATCACTTTAATGGTTGCATTGTTTCTAATCAGTCTTTGTATTTTCTCAACGCTGAATGACTTGGAATTGGAGGATCCAGTCAAGTCACCCCTTCAGTTCCCCGAAGCTATGAACCAAGAGGATCTTGTATTCTGAGTTTTTCTTCCTCAAGATGCTGAAAGGCCTGATGCCCGAAGCAGTCTTGCTCACTCATCTCACCAAGTCTTCCATCTGCTCATTTTATAATCAACTCACTGACGGAAGTTAGGCCAAGACTTCCTTTGCTTTTTTTACATATCAAGCCCGGTTTTCTGAGTTTGAACATTTTCCTCTTGAGTCTCTATCCATTCGGTCACCCCATTAAATTATTCATGACATAAACTGATGGGCGTTGGGCTCTGCTCTTTTGGCCATCAATGAGGTTGGTCAATATCTAAACAACAACCTCCTTTGGATAAAATGAGGACAATCCATCTTGGCCATCAATGAATCCAAGTTAAATGTTTTTTCTTCTTGCTAAGTATGACTCTAAAATGCTTCCATCACACAAAACACCCTCAAGGGAAGTGTGGCTACATTCCTCTACTAGGATTAATTGCTTCTCCTCATGGAAACAACTCTTTGTGGCCATTTCACTTGAATTATTGTCTTATATACCCCTACATGCTAGTTGTAGGTGTATTTTTCCTATGTAAGTTGGTCCATCCTCTGGCAATTCATTCTTCAACCAACTAGAGATGAAAGAGATGTCATCACATGCTTGAGTTCCTTCTTGGCTCTCTCCTGATTTCATCAAACAACGACTTGCTTCATTTTTTAGGATGACCTCTTGTACTACTACAACTCTATGGGAAACATTGTCTCATTTAATAGGAGATGTGGGTAGCTCTTTACCTCCTGCTCTCTTCACTCTCCACACTCTTCTCCTTTCTTTGTGGTTTCTGGGGTGAAGATCTGGGTTAAGTCACCAACATTTCAATTCTTATTGTCCACTCAAATTTTCATACTCCTCTCCACGTGCCTTTGTGTATGTTTTTGTATTGGAGAATCCTTCTTTCCATTCCACTTATGGAAATAATCAGGCCTGCGAAACATGGCTCGCTTCTTCTAGCAAGCTACCTCACAATGGTTTTTTTTCCAAAAAAATAGCATGCCTCTTCATACCAACAATTATCTATGGTATGGTTTCTCTTCTTGCAACAATGAAAACAAAGAAATTTCTTATTTGACGTGGAACTCCTAGTCTTCTTCTTCTTTCTTTCTTTCACTGGTTGGTTTGTTTTTGTCCCTGAGTGAAGGTATGGGAAAATCTTGCAGTCTCTCCACATTGATTCCCTTCTTCAATCCATCACAATGTTGAGATGGTGGTGAGTTGTGACCTTCATTCACTATTCTTGCTCCTTCTCTTGATCAACAATCCAACTTCAGAATATATGTTTCCTTCATGAAAAATGGTTTTCATGGTGATGGAATTTTCACTTCTACCATCAAAACCTACACCTTTATGCTTGGCCCAAGGTGTGACTGTTAGGAACCAAATATAAATATAACATAGAAAAACCTCAGAATAAGTACTCAATGCCTTGAAAAAGAGACAAATTCAGATAATAAGCCTCTTCGAGGGGGCAAGCTCCTTATGCCTACATAAATTTTCAATTACAAGATGATTCCAAATGAAAATGTCTCCTTGGTATATATAGGAGACTAGGAGGTATAATTACAACTAATAGACTAAATCCAACATAAATAAAATAACATTACTAATGTAATATGCCCCAATTAAGGGATAATGAGCCACTATTTAGGGCTTAACATGCCCCTCCCATTGAGACAAGTGTTTTCTACAACACTTGCGTAACTCTGGATGCTTCTGTATAAAAGACTCATCTTCCCAAGTGGAATCTCCAGTCGATAGTTTCTTCCATTTAATGAGATACTCTGAAATGGATCTATTCCTTAGCTGGCAAATTCTTGTGCTAGTGATGGCTTCAGGCTCCAATATGATTTTTCCTTCCTCGTCAAGTTCTAGCAACATATTTTGAATTGGGATCTCATCACCTATAACCTTATTTAAGCATGAAACATGGAAAACTGGGTGTACTCGAGAAGATGCATGCAACTCCAATTTGTATGCCATAGTACCAATCTTTTGCAATACCTTATAAGGGCCATAGTACTTTGGTGATAATTTATTATCCTTCTTGGCTTGCTTGAGGGACATCTATTTGTATGGTTGTAGTCTTAAAAA
>ML838599.1:13365-53486 GCA_009831015.1 Picea engelmannii
AACCTCCTTATGCCCACATAAATGTTCAATTACAAGATGATTCCAAATGAAAATGTCTCCTTGGTATATATAGGAGACTAGGAGGTATAATTACAACTAATAGACTAAAGCCGACATAAATAAAATAAGATTACTAATGTAATATTTCCCAATTAATGGGTAATGAGCCATTATTTAGGGCTTAACAGTGACTATAATGGGGCTCAAGATGCCTTATCTAGTCTTTCCCAGAACTTGTCCATCATAGCCCAATTTCCTTAATATATTGGAACCAATAACCCTGGTATGCTTCTCAAAATCACTGAGATTCTCTTGAGACATGTCTACAAAAGGTGAGCTTACCACGGTAGCCTTAGTCATGGTTCTAGCATCTGCAGTGGCAATGGAAGTTTTCTTTGCTCCTATGTGCTCTTGGACAACTACTTGAAGCCTTTCCAAGGCCTTCTCCTTCTCTTCCAAACTGTGTTGCAGTTGCATCATCATCTACCTAAACCTATCCTCCTACAAACTATCCATATGGATGGCCTTCTAACCAAGGTATACAATAGTGATATGTTCTTGTCCCAATCTATTATGACTATTATGAGGGATCCTTGGCCTTCTTTAAATTTCTTCTTGATTAATGGTAGAAATTGGAAAGAGGTATCCATGTGCTTCTCCATATCTCCCATCCTCTGCTTAAACATATTAACATTTTCTTTGAATCTCTCGTTCTCTTCTTGATTCTCGACATTACTGGCTCATAAATATTTCAACTTATATCTACTTGTTTTTCCCATGTTGCGGTCTACAATGTTTTGTTCACTGTCTTGGAAGCATTGTCTTGGTCAAGGATGCAACTACTATGATACCATCTTATCTGTAATAAAGGAATATCGTATCCCACTCGCTTTACTAGCATGGATTCTTTGTGGAATTTCATTTCTGAACTCTATCTCAACTCTATCCATGATCAAAAGGGTCTTCAATGCTTAGTACAATTCTTTGTGCGGTTATTCTTTGGTTTCTGGGTTGAATAAGTGACTCATTCTTTCATCTTGTGGAATGAGTAAGGATTTCACATAAGATATAATAGTGTCTTACATAATACAACCTAATTCCCCATTGCTTGGTAATCTCTAGTCCTTGATTTAACCAATTAGTGAGAAACCCTAGCTTCATAATAAACCATTCTTCTCTTACCTACACATGAACTATTCAACCAAATAACACGTGAAACAATTAAAATCTTTCAATAATGAAATATCCTAAAACCTAGTCTACCCTCAAAGTGAATTAATATTTCATTGACCAATGCTCCAGATGGCGTAACGATCCCTTACTAACTTAGTCTCCCCAATCATTCTATGTCTCTTCATTGTAGCATCATTCAAACCATGCCAGTTACATTCCTTATGGACAACTCTACTACACAACTATCAAGCACATGAACACTTCTATAATTCTAGCATTGATTCTAACACCCAATTCAATGTGATACGTGTGGAAAATAGAGGAAATGCTCCAAATGAAGGTGGACACTCAAGTGAGGTTCATACCATGAGAACATGAGGATGTGATCAGGAGAAAAGTAACTAACCAAAGGAACATTCCTTGGAGTGTTTAGGGTGTGGAATGTTGAGGTGTTTCTCATAGAATTAGGGTTAGGTATTTCACACATCCACCAACAATTGATATGTAAGAGGTTCTCTCTTTTTCCTGCAGCTCAGACTCAACTATATGGACAACAAGAGAGTTGAGTAGTGGAAATGGATAACAAGTAGAGGTTGTGGGTGCTCCTGTGAATGCCCAACATAGAAGGTATGGCCCAACAAATAATTATAAATGATGTAGTCTAAATGTTCTAGGAAATGACTCTTTTCTGGCGATATTTTTCAGGGACATTTGCCCGAAATCCGGCGACAAATTGTTAGATTCACATATTTGAGTTATTACTTTTGTATAATCCGAGTTCCCTAGGGTTTTTTCAGCATGTTGAATCCATTTATGCATTCATAAATGGATTTTAAACAACAAAAAATAATGATTTCCTGTAAATTTATATCTTTGGATTCCGGCAAAAAAAATCCATTTCGTAGAAAAGTTAGACAATGTCGTTCTAAACTCCCAAAGGGATTAAAAACACCCAAATACAAATGAATTCACCCCAACAAACAAATGGATTCCCAAAAACAAAGGAATTCACCCCAACAAAAAATGAATTCACTCCAACACTTAGATGGATGCCCAACAACAAAGGAATTCACCCCAACAAAAAATGAATTCACTCCAACACTTAGATGGATGCCCAACAACAAAGGAATTCACCCCAAAACTCAAATGGATTCCCAACAACAAAGGAATTCTCCCCAACACTCAAATGGATGCCCGACAACAAAGGAATTCACCCCAGCACTCAAATGGATTCCCAACAATAAAGGAATTCTCCCCAGCACAAAGGAATTCACCCCAACACTCAAATGGATGCCCAACAACAAAGGAATTCTCCCCAACACAAAGGAATTCACCCTAAAAACAAAGGAATTAACTCCAACACTCAAATGGATGCCCAACAAATAGTCACACGCTCAATAGAGATGAAAATATGCTTGGGCACTTCAGTTCAATAGTCATATATTAAGAATTCTCCCATAGAGACAGAGACTCTCAAGAGAGAGAAAATTAGTTTTGGAAAGTTTTCTAACAACTCCAAAAGGATGGCCATGTATTTCCCATCTCCCAACTCACTCAATGATGGATATTAACTGACTGTTGAGATGGGTATGCATTTAAACCAATATTTTTTGTCTTAATAACTCTCACACAGTAATAAAAAAAGAGTTGTGGTAATTAAGTCCTTATACATTCAAATGAGATACAAAGTAGCCATTAAAATAATCAGCAAGCTACCATAAAACACAATGTTGAATTTACCCACAACACACAATAATAAAATAACTCAATGAGACATGATTTCTTTTACCCTAGAACCCAAATTGGGAAAACAGTCGAATGGTGCTCAGTATTCCTCTTTCTGCAAATCTGCAAGTTTTTACAATTCTCTCCTCCTCCTTGGCCAAAATTCCTTTGGAAATGAGCGATAGTGGAGAAATAGGGATATATAAGGGGTAAGGGAAGGCCAACAACCATGGCCTTTCACTTCTCGATCCTTAGCCTTCTCTACTGTTTGTTTTCTTGTCATTTTAATTATTTTTCTTTAACTTTTCAATTAAATTCTTATTTGGATTATTCCACGTTAACTTGCATTTTTTTACGTGGATTTCATAATGTTGATTGAATGTCAATTTGTTTTCTTCTTATCCACTCTTCAGTCTGGATCCATTTTGGATCAAAGAGTCTAACAAAAATATGATTAATAAAATTTTAAAATTTTTGAAAATTCATAGTAAAGTTTGATCCAGGAGGATCTCAATGGCCACCCACCTATTTCAACTAGCTCAAAACAATCTTTTGGAAATTTACTATTTTTAGTAGGTTTTTGGGTCCCAAACTTTCGAGGCCATTTTGAGGGCCTAAATGACATTTTTTCATGATCGTGCACCTCAATGATGGTTGATGGATTTGATTGAGCCCCCAAAATGAATCTCCTCATTGATACCTTTCCAACGAGCTATCGTGTCTCCTAAATGAAGATCGTATGCAAAAGTTACGACTTCGGGAAGTTGATGTACTAACTTACCCCAACGGGGCCCACATGACTTTTGGTGCTTCATCTCCTAGGGTTAGGTTTTTGGATGTATATGTTTTTTGCATTCATGTTTATTGTAAAAAATCCTTCAGAGCCTCATTATACGCATCTTCTTTTGAATGAGCATAGTCATCACAACTCTTCTCAGAGATAAGTTGCCACCATTCTAGCAAGCTTGGTTTTAGTTTGCATTTTACAGTTTCAACATATTACTTATTTAATAGAAGTCAAGTTTTATTGTATCTTTTTTATTATTCACTATGTCTTTGTGTTAATATTATAAATATGTGTTTTAATTTTGTTCCACTCATAAATCTGGATTATTCGCATCAAAGAGGTCTTCTCCTTATCGTTTCTTTTTGTGCATGTCCTCAACAGGGTCAGGGTATAGAGAGTTGGGTATCGATCTTGTTTATATTGAGGACAACTCCTCTTTCATGCCCAAGAAACCGTCCATGGTGGGTGAAAATAAATATGACGGGACAAGAGATCCTTTCAAAATGTTGCTCGAGGAGACCCTCAAGCGACAGAGGAACAAGATGATGGATAACTTTGCACAAATAATTTGACGGTTGCCAACAAGCGACGCATCCACCTCAAGTGGAGGCATTTCCCCCTTCAAGGTACAGATCAACTTTGATATTCCTATATTTGAAGTTCAAATAGATGCAAATGTCGTAGACAAATGGTTAAACCTTCTAGAATTGTATTTTTATGTCCACAACTTTTCCGATAGAGAAAATATTACATTTACACTCCTCAAGGTTGTCCCCCATGTCAAATATTGTTGGGAGACTTTATGTGAACAAAAGGAAATAGAGGGATCCACATTATTTGTAGTTGCACCCACTTGGGGTTCCTTTTCAAGGATGTTATTAAGGAACAATACTACCATGTTGGAAGTTATGATGACTTGTATACAAGATGGACCACACTACGACAAGAAAGACACCAAACAGTTCCAGAGTTCACCAATGCCTTCCATACCTTGCGCACCAAGTTGGGTATCAAATATTTTGAGTGACATTTGGTGCTCAAGTAATTTGGCGGGATGCATAGATACATCCAAATAGAAATGGACTTTTTGGACATCTCATCCTTGGGTGTGGTGTATCTATATGCCTACAAAATCGAGCAGAAGCTTAAACAAAAGACGTGAAAGTTTGGGTCTGGGAACCCCTCACAGAAGAAGCAGGGAAAGGGCACCACCAACCCACAGAACAAAGGATAAAGAAAATATGGGAAACCCTGGGACAACCGGTCCAAGCCACAAGAAAAGAAGGACAATGGAAAGATGAAGAAAGATACTCAGAAGTGGTGTGAATTCCATAAGATCCCCTGGCATAACACTGTTGATTTCTGCTCAATGCAGTTATTGTTGGTTGAGGTGAAAGCCTCTAAATTAGATGTGGGTTCTGACTCTGAGTCGAAACCAGAAAAGGGGATATGAATCATTGATTCGGAACCCAGTGCCACCGTTTCTACCACCAAGATCCATCCCGGTGAACCTGATGAGGCAGAGTAAGGTGAGTGCCTCTTTCATTCATAAATGTGGGTGAAAGGCACTCCATTACACTTCATCGTTGATAGTGATAGCCACAAGACCCTCATCTTAGTAGAGGTCATCAATCACTAGCCCTACAGACAACATCGCACCCACAACCCTACACCATCAGATGGCTCCATCAAGGAAGCGATCTTCACATCAGACAACAATGATGCATCTCGTATGACATCAAGCCATTCAAAGATGAGGTATTGTGTGATGTTTCTCCCCTTGAAGTTTGTGATGTTATTTTGGGCCAACCTTATTTATGGAAATGCCATGTTGTATATTTATTGACGCCTTGTAGTGTTATTATTACTTTGAACAGAAATTTGTACAGGATACTCGAGGTAGTCCCACCTAGTGCTATTTCCTTGATCTATGCCAAGCAATGTAGGAAGGTCATTTATCAGACCAGGAAGATTTTCTTCTTTGTGATTCTCTCTCAAAGTGAGCGAAAGGTTGTAGCCACATCCATGGCCTTCGTGACCAACCTCTCCATGCAGAAAAATCAAGTGGATAAGGTTGTGGAAGAATACAAAGACATCTTCTCATCACCAACTGGGGTACCTCTACACTGTCAGGTCAAGCATCCCATCGATCTGACCCCCGGTGCACCACTACCCAATGGGCCATTCCATCACCTCTCTTTGTTATAAAATGAGGAGATCAAGCGTCAAATCCAAGAACTGCTCCACAAGGGGCACATTCGACCCATAGTATCACCTTGTGGAAGCCCAATCATGTTGGAGCATAAGAAAGACAAGACCTGGCGACTCTACATTGATTATCGAGCCCTAAATAAAATCATAGTTAGGAACTGGTACTCGATTCCCTGAATCGGCGATCTCCTTGATCAGCTTAGGGGCGACAAATACTTCAATAAGATTGATATGAATTTTGGCTACCATCATATCCCAATAAATAAGACAGATGTATGGAATACTACCTTCAAGTCAAAAAGAAGTACGTTTTGAATGGTTGTTCATGCCCTTTGGTTTGACAAATTCCCCAACAATTTTCATGAGGATGATGGATGATATCTTGTGGCCTTTCACTAATTCTTTTGTAGTGGTGTATCTGGATGACATCCTCATCTACAACAAGACTTGGGTGTAACACTTGCAGCATATTCAATAGGTTTTGCACACTCTGTGGCAGCACAAGCTATATGCCAACTTGGAAAAATGATCCTTCGGCATGGAAAGGGTCCAGTACCTAGGATACATTGTTGATGTGCATGGTGTGCACATGGATCTAGCCAAGATCTAAGTCATTTGTGACTGTCCATCCCCAACCACGCTCAATGAGCTTTGAAGCTTCTTAGGCCTTGCCAATTTCTATCGCAGGTTCGTGTTAGGATTCTCCCATATTGCATGGGCCTTCAACTATGTAACCAAGGGTAGTGGCTAGGAAACATTTGTGTGGGTCTGGTCCCAACAACAAGAATTCAATGATCTAAATAATATCTTGAGCTTAGCCCTAGTTCTTTCATTACCTTACCTACAACAACCCTTTGAGATCGAGACAGATGCTTCATACTATGTTGTGGGCGTAGTCCTCACTCAGCATGGCCACCCCATGGCCTAACATAGTGAGACATTATCATATGTCTTTCATAAGTACTCCACTTACGAAAAATAAATGTACTCCATTGTGCAATCATGTCTCCAGTGGAGGCATTACATTCTCTAGAATGAGATAGTCATCCACACTAATCATAAGCTACTACAATTCATTCAGACACAAGGAAAATTGCAGAATGACCTCCATCAGAAGTGGTCCACATATTTGTAGAAGTTCCACCTCAACATCAAATATAAAATAGGGAGTACCAATCGATTTTTTTATTGTCACAACCAACCTCCAGTCACGACACTCACCATGGTGCTAGACTCTTGTGGCCATGAGACCTCTAGATGACCCCACCTATATGCAGAAGATCCTAACTTCGCCAACACCTACCAGATGTTGGGTGCAAACACAATTGTCACTAATTTCCATCTTTAGGAAGGGTTGTTGTTCCATCTAATCCATCTCTGTGTTGCATCAAGCGAGCGAGTGAAGATGATTTGGGAATCCCACTATTGTCAGGTGGCAGTACACTTCGGTGTGGAAAAGATAGTGGAAATGTTGCAATGACATTTCTACTCGATGAAACTTTGACATGATGTCAACAAGTATATTCGGTCCTACACTGCCTACGTTATTTCCAAATCAGCCACTAAGAAACAAGGCCTATACACTCCTCTGCCTACTCCTGACAAGCCCTGGGGATCCATCTCAATGGATTACATGTCAAGCCTTTTGTCCACCAAGCGGGGAAATTACTGTGTTTTTTTGGTTGTGGATCGCTTTTCCAAGATGGTGATTCTATCCACCTACAATAAGAGAATCACAATGGAGGCCACTGCCAATCTCTTCTTTGAACAAGTGTGGGCACACTTTGGGATCCCAAAAACCATTATCTCAGATCAGGACAATTAGTTCCTCAACACATTCTGGTCGATCCTCTGGTCACTTCTGGACACCAAGTTCACCAAATCCACTGCCTTCCACCCCCAGATAGATGGCCAAACCAAGGTCATCAACCGGATAATCATGCAGGTCCTGTGCATGTACAATTCCAATCACCCCTACACATGGGATGAGAGTCTTCCCTATGTTCAACACAGCTAAAACAGAGCCTTGCATAGCTCAACCAACCACAACCCCTTTCAGGTGGGGTTGGGATTTCAATCATTGGGTCCCATGGATGTTGCACTACCCCTTGCGGCCACCTAGGAAGACTTGTCGCATGCTCCAACCAAAGCCAACAAAGTCATTTGGTTCATTGAGTGGATCCAACACATCCTCCAATAAGTTCACTATCTTTTATAGAAGTCCACTGCCAAGCATAAGCAGCACCATGATCAACACTGGGTGCCACACTAGTTTCAACTGGGAGACAAAGTTTGGTTTCACTTGCAAAAATAATACCTTACAAGGCCTCATTGGAAGCTTTGTCCACTTTGTTATGGACCTTACACCATCACCAAGGTTTTCGGTGACAATTATTTTGAGCTCAACATCCCCCCTTTCCTTGGCTTTCACCCAATGTTCAATGTGGACATCCTTCGACCCTACTTTCCACCATTGTTGGAAACCTCAGAGATAATAGAACAGTTGACATGAATAGAGCTCAACCCTGACTACATGGAACAAGAATCCACTGATTATATCATGGACACATAGGTCAAGGGCACTCGCCAGTAGAGGATCCAGCTTTATCGAGTTGTCAAAGCAAGGAAACTCCTACACCAAGGCAAGTGGCTCACTCGAGGCTAAATTCAGCAAAAATTTCCTCATCTTATGGGGGAACTCAACACATTGGAGACCATTTCTTCCTAAGTGGGGAGAATTGATCCAGGTGTTGGATATATTTTCATTGATGTCAATAGTCGATGTGATGATCTGTTGTTAATGATGAATTACCACAACTGTGTTTTCATTGATGTCAATAGTATATCAGTTAGCAGAATATGTCAAACAGTGTGCAGAGATTGATAGCGCAAGCTCAGGAGGAAGAGAAAATGGGACGAGAGAATGGTATGAAGATCAAAGCTCAGAAGGAAAAGTGCATTGCATAGTATATCAGGTAGCAGAAGAAATTCGTGATTATTGTTGATCACGATAGGATCAAGAATCCTATGATAAAACCTTAGGAGTGTTAGCAAATGCATAGATCAAAGCTTAGGAGAACTAGCGACTGACTATATAAATCTCAGGAGAGTTAGCGAATTATGAATCCTCAACAGTCATCTGATCAAGAGGTTGACCACATTGATCGTCTCAAATAACATGCATCGGTCATGTGAGTGACCGTGGGCTTAAGAACCATTGGAATATCATGACCGTTAGATCGTGTTCGATTGGAAGGACAAGATAAGCTAGAAGAGTTGCATCGCAAACGGATTGAGTCATCAATCCTAGATTCTAATCTGAACTGTTATATCCAGAGGACAGATGGCGAGTGATTGGCATTTAGCTGACTCGTGAGTTGGAGAATTCAAAGGCAAAGATGTAGGAACTCACGATATGCGAACTCGCGATAAGATATGAACCGTTGGATCATGTTAAATTGGAAGGAAAGGATAAATCTACAAGGGTTGCATCGCATAATAGATATCAACCGTTGGATCATCTGATGTAAATCACAATCGTCAGATCATTCGAAGAAGATCTCAAACATCAGATTGTCCAAATCAAATCTGGGCCATCTGAGACAGAGGACACATGGCGAGTGATTGGAATTTCACTGACTCGCAGATCCAGAGAAGTCAAAGACAGAGTTGCATGAAATCGCGAGGTCACGACATGATCGGAGTCGTCGATTAGAGGGAGAGATCTCGGTCATTGATCTGGAGAAAATAGGATAAGTGAGGTAAAGAGGTTGTGAGTTCGAATATTCGAATACCTGTCAACCATCGGATCAAACCCTAGTTCTTGTCAAACTGTTGGATCTGGAGGAAGGTGCACAAGACAAGCTCTAAAATGATTGGGACCATCCATTGTCAAGGAGGGCACGTGGCGAAAGGGTCAGTGTTTCACTGACTTGCAGAGTGAAGAAGTCCTGATCAGATCTGGATCGTTGGATTAAAGAGGACTGTCGACCATTGATCTAGAGTATTTCGGATATCGGGAGTTGGAAGAGTTAGTTGTGGCTCACGTTCAAACACCCAACATGTGAAGTCGATATTTGATCACAGTCATCGATCAAAGGGAGAACGAGGACTGTTGATTTGAGAAGGACATGTGGCATACCACACCAGCAGACTACGTCAGCAAGGACACATGGCATAATCAGACAATGACAAGTGTCAAGTTGATTTAGCATTTTAGGTACGTACAAATCATGAATCAGAGGGACATGTGGCAGCTACTCGACTCATGACACATCATCAAGTGATGTAAGCAGTCCAAAGATTTGTAGTAAATGGTGGTCGTCTATCTCAATGAATGATTAAGTCTTGGCCATCGAATTTTGCAGTAAAAGGATGAGTGTAAGGTTAAAGTTGACTATTGATCTGTCTCCACAAATATAAACATGAACCGTCTGATTGTATCAGCGATATTGGAATAAGAAGTTTTGTAATGTTGCAAGTCACGAAGACCTAAAGGTCGAAGTGCCAAAATCTCGTCAGTTGTCCATCTCATATGAAGATCGAATCGTGACCGTTGATTTGGTAAAGCGCTCAAGAACTTGTTTAGGCTTAGAATTCGGTCACCGTCGATGGTCATATGCTATAAGTGTTTTATTATATCTCGCTATAGTTGGTTATCCCATGGTTCTGTAACGCACTGTCATATGTGATGGTTTGAAGGAAGCGCCTTCATGGAATCTGGTCTCTATGAATATAACAGAAATCAAGGATCAATTATAAATGACTAAATTGATCCATGACTGTGATCAATTTATGAAAAAAATGAACTGATACACAGTCATGATTAAAAGAGAGTTAATTCATGAAAAACATGAATAATGAATAAAAAGGAAAAATGATATTAATTAAATTTTAGATTATCATTTTAAATGAAAAGGTGCAATGGTTCAAATAAAGACACACGATGTTTTAAATTTCACACCAGTTTGAAGAATATATAAATGAGAAAAAGTGGTGAGAAGATAGTGTCTCTGAGGTTCATATTAGAAGATAAAAAACAGGAGCAGAGTCCAAGATGAAGAAATTTTCATTCTAAGATGCTTGTAAATGTCTTATTGAAAATAAATAACAGAAGAAGACAAAGCAACAGTTATGCAATCCAGTACTTGATACAAAAGACCATACAAGCAAAGGTTGCAGCAGACAAGTAGAAGTTATAGAAAATGGTTGTGTGAGTCAAATTTGATGAAGAGTAGAAGAGATTGAATTGCATGATAAACTAAGGGTGGTTGGGTGGTACAAAGGCAGGTTGGAGCCTGCATGGGAGTTGGTGCTTCCTTGTCGGTTGTAGCTGACTAAATAGGGGGTTGCAGCCTCCTACCAGGTTGTGCTGGTGAACAGGGGATTTGGTGCTTCCTTGTCAGTTGTAGATGACTAAATAGGGTGTTGTAGCCTCCTACCAATTGGTGCTGGTGAATAAAAGGAGTTGGTGCTTCCTTGTCAGTTGTAGCTGACTAAACAAGGGGTCGTAGCCTCCTACCAGTTGGTGCTGGTAAAGAAGGGTGTGGGTGCATCCTGATCAGTTGGTGTTGATCGAAAAGGAAGAATATCTTCCTTCTATGTAACTTGTAAGAAAATGAATTTTACAGTTAATAGAAAAGTGTTTGTAGTTTTCCTTGTTGGGTTCCGCGATAAAATATTGTGTTCATAAGGGTTTGTTGTTCATCATATATTGCTTAATTGAATAATTAATACGTGTGCTTAATATGGATGAAGTTAAAAAGAAAAAGTAGGCAATACTGATTCACCCCCCACCCCCCTTCTCAATATTGTTGGATATTCCATCAATTGGTATCAAAGCGGGGTTCCTTTAAAGAACAATCTAACAAACTCAAAGGAAGATCAAATTAGCCACACATGTATGGACAAAATATTTACACTGATAATGGAACACCAATACCTGGAAAAGTAGAATACATATTTTGGAGTACAAGAATGGAAAGTCATCTGAAGGCATTGGGACCTGATGTATGGAATTCATTAATCACTGATTACTTCCCACCAAGCAGAATAAGGACTCCATCTCAAAAGAAATACAAGAAAAGTAATTCAATGGCAATGAATACAATCCTTGATGGATTACCTGGTGATGTCAAAGAAAAGATAGGTGAATGTAACTCTGCAAAGGAACTTTGGGACAAAATAAAAGACCTCTACTCAGATGAGAAGTCAAATGAAGCATTTCAATCAGAACAAAGTTTAGTCTACAACAATTCTAGTGATGAAGATTCTTTTGAAGAATACTCAGAAATTGAAGCAAAAGTCAATCTGGAAGCTGAGCTTGAAAGTGCTTTGGATGAACTGAGAAAATATAAACAAAGGTGTAAACAACTAAAGGATCAACTTAAGACTATTGAGAAATTCAAGAAAGGGACGGAAGCCCTTGATAAAGTTCTCAGTCTACAAATATCTCCCTCGAACAAATTTGGCTTTGGATATGACCACGAACACATAATTAAAGGATCAAGTCTTATTACTCAGATTGATGTTGAAGATGACATATCTAGCGATGATACCTCCAAAGAATTTGTTCATCCTCCCAAGAAGATGTATCAAATCAATATAAAAGACTCCGCCATCAATAAAGGTAAAGACTCTCCACAATCTTTCGATTGCAATAATGTTGATATTGAATTCTCCCCTGCAAGTAAAGAATAAGACTCAGATACAATAACAAAATGTTCTATTAGCATTTATCCCATGGAAGAAGAAGAAGAAGAAGAAGAAGAAGAAGAAGAACTATCAAAAGCCAAACAAAAGGTTGATTGGAGTCTATCTGAATACCTCTATCACCATAATGAATCAGACTATAGCTATCCTCATGACTACACTCAAGAATTTCTTGAAAAGAGTCAAAAACATGTCTTGGAAATAAAGAAAATGCTCAAGGATAGTGAAAAGATAATATATGAGCAGGACAATCAGTTAGAAGAGAAAGAAGAGGAGATCGAGAAGCTGAAGAAAGAAATTAGTCAAGTAAAAGAAAAGGAGAAGGAAGCTGATGAGCTTAGCAATCAGAAGCATATCCTGGAAATAAAAGAAAATCTCAAAGACAATAAAGAAATCATATCTGAGCAAACGATTCAATTAGAAAACAAAGAAGAAGAGATAAAAAAATTGAAAACAAAAGTTGTTGATCTAACAAAAGAAAAGGAAGAGAAATTCAAGAGACTGAAAAATGAAATCAGTCAAGAAAAAGAAGAAAAGAAGAAAGATGATGTCTCAAGCAAAAACCTTGCAAATCTAAAATAACCAAGGGAAAGTTATGTCAATATTAAAATCCAACTTGAAGAAGCCAAAAGGAGAGAGGAGGTAGTAAGGAACCAATTGGACAAAAAGGAAGAATCGTGTCATAAGATGGAAGTAGAAGTTGTGAATCTTAGAAAGAAGGTTGAGAAGTCAAACACCCAAGTCAAGTTCTTGAGTAACTCTATGATCTTATATGAGATCTTGAATGTCGGAGATCACCATATGACAAAACCGGTCTAGGCTACAACAAGGAAGAAATTAGTAATCCCAAGAAACCCGATGCAAGTCCTTCATTTGTAAAGAGTGAAGATAGGTCTGATGCAAGTTTTTCATTTATAAAAATGGAAAGCAAGTATGACGCAGGTCCTTCTTGTTCAAAGAATGAAAGAAACATTACAACATTTAGAATATCAAATCAAGGAAGACATTCTGAAGCTACTCATACACCTCAAAGCAAGTTTAGAAGAAAGACACCGCCATGGATGAATCAAAGGAAGTATGAGAGTGTTTTTAATGGATATTGTTTTTCTTGTAATGAGTATGGTCATAAAGCCTTGGATTGTAGGCATCATGGAAGAAAACAAATTGGTAGGTTCAACAACAATATAAGATGTTGGAACTGCAATCTTGTTGGACATATTGCTACACAGTGTTACACTATGAGATGCTACAGTTGTGGTGGATATGGTCACAAAGCCCATGACTGTTGGAACTCAAGAAGACAGACAATAATAAATGATTCACACAATATGACAACAAGAGTAAATAAGAGGACATGGAAAAGAAAATTTGAAGTACCAAATAAGAAAGATGAGGAAAAATTGTTCTTGAAACTGATGAAGGTAATAATAGGAATTTGGAGGATGAAACTTCTAATAAGGAATATTCTCAAGACAAGAATAAAGAAGATTTCGGTGCACATAATAATGGCGTTGATGATGAATCTCTAACAGTAGAACGACAAGAAGATTTGAGTAATAATTATCTCAAAAATCTTTCTATACTATTTTAATGATACACTGAAACTCATTTTAAAAAAAGGGGGAGAAATCTCTGTCCAGAAAGCTGCATCAAAAGGATTGATAAGAATCTCATAAAATTTGATGTCAAATATGATGAAGGTATCCTTCTTGGATATGCTTCTACCAAGAAAGAATATAGATGATACAATCTTAGGTTACATAAGATTGTTGAGAGTGCAGATGTCAAGGTGGATGATATAAAAATAATTGGTATCCTAGTTACAGACCGATGAGAATCAATGGGAAAATCCAAGAGTTGTTTGAATAAGATGAGCTAAAATTTCATAGTGTTCTAGTAGGACGACGTCATCCACAAAAACAACATTCTGATGTACAAAATGATGTACATGACATCCTGTAGAAATAACTAGAAGAGAGGGCATGTCAGAAAGAGCTACTCTTTTAGAAACAAAAGAGGAGATCAGTCAGTAAAAACTCAAGGGAAGTTTTTCTTAGAAAATAAGAGAGTAATTGGATTAAGTTTTGAAAAGAATCGATCACTACAAAAATTGGTATCAAGAAGACTACTCATATGAAACACAAAAAAATCCCAATCAACTGAGATAAGAAGTCAGTAAATCAACAGGGTATGAAACCTTATCAGGAAGAGCTACCTTTTCAGAAACAAAGGGGGAGAGTAGTCAGAAGAAGAGAGAGAGCATATTGACAGGGGGAGTCATTCAACTATGACTGGCAGAACATGTATGAAGGAAGAGTTACCCAAGTTCAGTCTGGTTAGTAACATACAGAGCTTTCTCCTTGGTCAGAGAAGTAATTATATTGACAAATCATAGGAGAATAAACCCTTTTCCATTGATGTCAAAGGGGGAGAGAAACTTCATAAAAGGAAACCATCATCACAGGGGGAGTTTTTTATATGAAGTTAGTGTGTTTCCCTCAATGACAAAGGGGGATATTGTTGGATATATTTTCATTGATGTCAACAGTCGATGTGATGATCTGTTGTTAATGATGAATTACCACAGATGTGTTGTCATTGATGTCAACAATATATCAGGTAGCAGAAGATGTCAAACAGTGTGCAGAGATCGATAGCGCAAGCTCAGGAGGAAGAGAAAATAGGATGAGCGAACAATATGAAGATCAAATCTCAAAAGGAAAAGTGCATTGCACAGTATATCAGGTAGCAAAAGAAATTTGTGATTATTATTGATCACAATAGGATAAAAAATCCTATGATTAAATCTCAGGAGGGTTAGCAAATGCAGAGATCAAAGCTCAGGAGAACTAGCAAATGACTTAATAAATCTTAGGAGAGTTAGTGAATTAAGAAGCCTCAGCAGTCGTCTGATCAAGAGGTTGACCGCATTGATCGTCTAAAATAACACACATCAGTCATGTGAGTGACTGTGGGCTTAAGGATTGTTGGAATATTGTGACCATTGGATCGTGTTCGATTGGAAGGACAAGATACGCTAGCAGAGTTGCATCGTAGATGGATTGAGCCGTCGATCCTAGATTCTAATATGAACCGTTGGATCTAGAGGACACATGGCGAGCGATTGGCATTTAGATGACTCGCGAGCCGGAGAAGTCAAAGGAAGATATGCAGGAACTCGCAATAAGATATGAACCGTTGGATCATGTTAAATTGGAAGGACAAGATAAAGCTACAAGAGTTGCATCGCAGAATAGATCTCAACCGTCAAATCATTCAATGTAAATCAAAATCGTTGGATCGTCTGAAGAAGATATAAAGTGCTAGATTGTCGAAATCAAATCTAGGTCGTCTGAGACAGAGGACACATGGAGAGTGATTGGAATTTCGCCGACTCGCAAATCCAGAGAAGTCAAAGACAAATTTGCATGAACTCACAAGGTGTGAGGTCACGACATGATCGTAGTCGTCGATCAGAGGGAGAGATCTCGGTCGTTGATCTGGAGAAAATAGAATAAGCGAGGTAAAGAGGTTGTGAGTTAGAATATTTGAATACCTTTCAGTCGTCAGATCAAACCCGAGTTCTTGTCAAACCATTGGATCCAGAGGAAGGTGCACGAGGCAAGCTCCGAAATGATCGGGACCGTCCATTGTCAATGAAGGCACGTGGCGAAAGGGTCAACATTTATCTGACTTGCAGAGTGAAGAAGTCATAATAAGATCTAGACTGTTGGATTAAAGAGGACTGTGGACCATTTATCTAGAGTATTTCGGATATCGGGAGTTGGAAGAGTTAGTGGTGGCTCACGTTCAAACACCCGACATGTGAAGTCGCGATTTTATCACAGTCTTCAATCAAAGGGAGAATGAGGACCGCTGATTTGAGAAGGACATGTGGCATACCACATCAGCAAACTACGTCAGCAAGGACACATGGTGCAATCAGACAATGACAAGTGTCAAGTTGATTCAGCATTTTAGGTACGTACAAATCATGAATCAGAGGGACACGTGGCAGCTACTTGACTCATGACATGTCATCAAGTGATGTAAGAAGTCCAGAGATCCGAAGTAAATGGTGGTCATCTATCTCGATGAATGATTAAGTCTTGGTTGTCATATTTACCAGTAAAAGGATGAGTGTAAGGCTAAAGTTGACCGTTGACCTGTCTCCGCAAATATAAACGTGAATCGTCCGATTGTATTGGCGATATCGTAATCGAAAGTTTTGTAATGTTGCAAGTCACGAAGACCTAAATGTCGAAGTGTCAAAATATCGTTAGCCGTCCATCTCATATGAAGATCAAATCATGACCATTGATTTGGTAAATCACTCAAGCACTCATTTAGGCTTAGCATTCGGTCACTGCTGATGATCATAAGCTATAAGTGTTTTATTATATCTCGCTATAGTTGGTTAGCCCATGGTTCTATAATGCACGGTCATATGTGATGGTTTGAAGGAAGCACCTTCAAGGAATCTAGTCTCTGTGAATACAACAGAGATTAGGGATCGAGTATAAAGGACTCAATTGATCCATGACTGTGATCAATTTATGACAAAAATGAACCAATACACAGTCATGATTAAAAGAGAGTTAAATCATAAAAAACATGAATAATGAATAAAAAGGAAAAATGATATTAATTAAAGTTTAGATTATCATTTTAAATGAAAAGGTGCAATGGTTCAAATAAAGGGACACGATGTTTTAAATTTCACAGCAGTTTGAAGAACATATAAACAAGAAAAAGTGGTGAGAAGATAGTGTCTCTGAGGTTCATATTAGAAGATCAAAAACAGGAGCAGATTCCAAGATGAAGAAATGTCCATTCTAAGATGCATGTAAATGTCTTGTTGAAAATAAAGAACAGAAGATAGAGCAGCAGTTATGCAATCCAGTACTTGATACAAAAGACCATACAAGCAAAGGTTGAAGCAGACAAGTAGAAGTTACAGCAAATGGTTGCATGAGTCAAATT
Source organism: Picea engelmannii (assembly GCA_009831015.1). Classification (NCBI taxonomy): domain Eukaryota; kingdom Viridiplantae; phylum Streptophyta; class Pinopsida; order Pinales; family Pinaceae; genus Picea; species Picea engelmannii. The sequence goes on from ML838599.1 coordinate 30,956, forward strand.
CGATGAAGAGCATAAGATATTGAATTTCATTATAAACTAAGGGTGGTTGGGTGGTGCAAGGGCAGGTTGGAGCCTGTAGGGGAGTTGGTTCTTCCTTGTCAGTTGTAGCTAACTAAATAGGGGGTTGTAGCCTCCTACTAGTTGGTGATGGTGAACATGGGAGTTGGTGCTTCCTTGTCAGTTTTAGCTGACTAAATAGGGGGTTGTAGCCTCCTACCAGTTGGTGTTGGTGAACAGAGGGAGTTGGTGCTTCTTTGTCAATTGTAGCCGACTAAACAGGGGGTCGTAGCCTCCTACCAGTTGGTGCTGATAAACAAGGGTGTGGGTGCATCCTGATCAGTTGGTGTTGATTGAAAAGGAAGAATATCTTCCTTCTATGTAACTTGTAAGAAAAGGAATTTTACAATTAATAGAAAAGTGTTGGTGGTTTTCCCTGTTGGGTTCCATGATAAAATCTTGTGTTCATAAGGGTTTGTTGTTCATCATATATTGCTTAATTGAATAATTAATATGTGTGCTTAATATGGATGAAGTTAAAAATAAAAAGTAGGCAATACTGATTCACCCCCCCCCCCCTCTCAGTATTGTTGGATATTCCATCACCAGGAGGATCTCAGTGGCCACCCACCTATTCCGATTGTCTCAAAACAGTCTTTTGGAAATTTACTAGTTTTAGTAGTAAATTTACTAGTTTTAGTTGGAAATTTTACTAGTTTTAGTTTTGGAAATGTAAATATATATATATTATAAGAGACAACCTACAATGGAGTCACCACAAAAACGATTACTTAAAATCTGAACTGTCATAGGAAACACAATGCTAATATGATGTGAAGGAACAACAAAGGAGTTATGATTTTAGTATAATTTAATGACTAAAAAACACTATAAATAATGATTAAAAAAACAAAATTGGATCTTATTTTTGGCAAAATAAAAACAAAAATTGATTCTTTATTTAACAAAACTAAGTTAAAAAGTTTTAAAAAGATAAAACGAACTAAAGAAAAATATTTCAAAAGTTAAGGTTAGTGAAACATGTAAAAATAAAAAATAAAACTAAAGAAAAATGTTTCATAAGTCATCAATGTTAAGGTTAGTGAAACATGCACCCTTTCAAAAATGTTATTAATTTTTATTAATTTTTAGAGAAATTGTTATAAATGCTCTGACTATAACCTAATTGTAGATTTTGGTCATCGAAGGGTCTAACTATAAAGTCAACAACTGACTTTTTGGTTGCCCCCCAATGACTCAAATCTACAATTGCATTAAGAATCGCCTTTTGAATGCATTGAAACCAACATAAAAGTGAACAATATCGAAAAACATTTTGTCTCGATCATGTCCTTAGTATCAACATATACACTCATGAAGATGGAAATGAGTACCCTCATGCACCATGAAGGTGGCCTTAAGCAACCAACAACCAATAATCAAATAATAAAGGAATGAGAGCCAAGTGAGAGGAAACCCATCATAGTTAAATGAACTAGTGTTACATCCACAATATTTGGCCATCTATTATGACTTCTCTTTTCTACGTTTTTCTATGTAACATAAAAGGAACATTTTTAAAGGTTGGTTAGAAAGTCCGATGCAGACCCCCATTCTCTCCTCGGGCTGCTTGACCTCTCGATCAAGGATCTTCGATTCTTTGAGCCGAATTGGCTCTCTAAAACTTTAATGGTCTCACTAGTGATTTAACACAGTCCCTTCCAGTCTCCTGGTACAGGTTCTATGGCACCCGCAACCTCTCCTTTCACGTTGTTGAACTGCCAGTTCCAGGCGCTAGCTCCTCTTCCGTTATCTCTTTCCTGTATGTGACCTTGGACTATGTCCTCGCTTAAACACGTGATTGTGGGCGTGACCTAAAGTGGTTTAAGGCCACACTGATTTTATCCCCACAATTCACCTCCAGCTGCCACGTCTCCCTTTTCCAATACCGTGGTTTCAATTGCGGCTCGCTCTCAGATTTTTAAATTCCGAGCACTTTATGTCCCCGCAATGTAGCGCAACCATTGATCTTGCGATCTCAGGTGGGACCTCTCGATCAACGGTTCATATATTCTCCTTTCAAATCAACGCTCGTGATTTACTTTGCGATTCGGATTTCAGAGTTTTCAACTCTCAAACCTCACTTTCTCCACAATGACAAATTTCCTGCCATGTGTCCTCCTCAAATCTATGACTCTAACCATTTCGAGATTTCAGACTTCATAAATCGCAAATCTCAAAATTCACCTTTCTCCAATTTATTTTATCTGAATCTCACAAACCATTGATGCGTGTCTCCTACAGATCGACGGATGCGATTCTTTCGAGTCTTCAGGCTTCAGAAATCTCAACTCTTAACTTTTTCTTTCTCTCGAAGTGCGTGGATTTCTGCTACGCATCCCTCTGTATCTGACGGTCCAAATTCACTTCGAACTTCGAGTTTCAGAATTTCAAATCTCAACTGAGACCCACAAGATTTTATTCGAAGCTCGCGATCTGTCTCCATGCATCCTTCTAGATCTAACGATCCAGATTTACTTTGGACTTTTAGGTTTCAGGATTTTTGTCTCCTCGATACTTCGAATCCTCCAATCTGTGAAGCCCCGAAAGAACCCACGATTACCAGTTGCGTAACTTTTCCCAGATCTTATGGCCTGGGACGATATCACTCCTCTGAATAGATCTCAGTCGTCACTTTGCAACCTTAAACAAACTTCCTCCTTTCTGTTGATTCTTAGTCATTGTCTCTCCTGAGCTTGATTCTGATGCACTCCTTGCGAACTCAAAATCTCTGACGAAATCCAGGCTTAGTGATTTCTTCCAACAAAATATCTTTACGCACTCCTTGCACTTCACAGTCCCGTTCTCGACACTTAGTCGGTTTTAGAATATATGCACTCCTTGCAATAGGTTCTCATGCAAGACTTAAGTTCTTGCGACAACTATGCACACCTTGCAGCAGTCTCTTTGCACTCCTTGCAAAGGGAAGTTTCGCATTTATCTCTTCTGAGTTTCTGAGTCAAAATAAGCTCTGTCAATGCACTCCTTGCGGACTATATGCACACATTGCATGGAATCAATGAAGAGAACAATGGAAACTTATCTAAACACTTCATAGTTTCATGTATTCAACAACATAACTCATTCATTCATGAAACCAAAAATAACAAGGAATTGTAAACTGTAGCAACACCATGCATTGGATCAAATTTCCTCGGTTATATTCATTCAAAAGTAAAATGGCTACAACTATGATAAAACAACAACAAAACTCATCAACAACTAAATCACAAAAAACTTCTACTAACTTGTCGCAGCCTCATTCGAGCGTACAAAACATCTATTTATTTCAGAGGGTCCCCCCCCCGACTACTTGTCTACTTGAGAAAAAAAACTAACTTCTACTTAATTTTCGTTACATTCAAGACTAGGAGTGAAACTCCTAGGTCACTCGTGATCACTCAGCTCCCAATCATTTTATCTTCTTCATTTTTTTATCATTTCAAAAATATTTGTAGGAAACGCCAACGGTTAAGATTCTTAAATGATTCAAAGGCGCATTGAGGCACTGAGTTGTCCCTCCATGTGTGCTTGTTGACGATGCTCCTGCATCATACTTCTCTAGCCAAAAATTCATGGAATCCTGTCCATGAGCTCCCGCACTGACTTTCCATGCTTTTGGATATCAGCTTCATTTTCCCAACTGGAATCTTCTATCGGGTGCCCCTTCCACTTGACCAAATATTCAAAATAGGTCTTCCTCCTGGTCTTCTTGCCAATCCTATGATCAACGATCTTCTCCATCTGTGGTTTTTCTGCTACAGACATTTGCTTCTCCCACAGAATCTTCTCCTGATCTTTCGATCTCTCTGTGTCATCTTCCATGTAAGGATACAGGTCTGATATGTTGAATATGGGCGATATTCCTACATCATCTAACAACTCAATCTCATAGGCATTTGCATCAAACTTCCTTAAGATCTTACATGGCCCTATCTTATTCATCTTCAACTTGTTATATGTTCCTCTTGGAAACCTTTCTTTCTTGAGATGTGCCAGAACCTGATCTCCTACTTCAAATTGAATCTATTTGTGATGTTGATCGACTCTGCGCTTGTACTCTTGGATAGAGTTCTGCAACTACTCTCTGATCTGGCTATGGAGCTTCTACATTTCTACAGCAAAACCTTATGCTCCAGCACTTCTGATCTCACTCTGTTCCAAGTCTCTCAATTCAGTTACTCCTCTTGGCTGCATTCCATACAGTATTTGGAATGGTCTCTTTCCAATGCTCTTGTTTGGTGAGTCATTGTATGCAAATTCTGCTTGTGGTAGAATCTGATCCCACTGATTATGATGCTCAGTAATCAGACTCCTCAATAAGTTTCCCAAACTTATGTTCACCACCTCAGTCTGTCCATCTGTCTAAGGGTGATAAGCTGAGTTGAAGGACAAATCTGTCCCCAACTTCTTCCATAGTGTTCTCTATAAATGACCAACGAATTTGGTATCTCTGTCTGAGACAATACTTTTGGGTAATCCATGGAGACCAACAACTTCCTTGAAAAATAAATTTGCAACATGTGTTGCATCACTAGTCTTCTAGAATTGGATAAAATGTTCCATCTTTGAAAATCTATCCACCACCATGAATATGGAATCACATTCTCTTTATGTTCTTGGCAGTCCCAACACAAAATCCATTCTTATTTCATCCCAAGTCCTCTCTGGTATTAGCAATGGCTGATACAATCCAGTGTTCTGTCTTTTACCTTTTGCATGTTCACAGATTTTACATCTTTTCAAAAAATGTATCACTTATGTTCTCATACCTGGCCAGTAATATGCATTGCTCAACTGTGCAAATGTTTTATCATTGCTGAAATATCCATCCATTAATCCTCCACTATGCTTTTCCTTCAAAAGGTTATCCCTCATTGAGTATTTTGGTATGCACAATTGATTTCCCTTGAACAACAATCCCTCTTGAATCATATACTCTGCCCACTGGCTCATGTCTCTCAGCATAGGATTTTCACATGTTTCGTATGCTTCCTTGAAATCTGGATCCTCACTATACATCTCCTTAAGGTGTTCAAACCCTAAGGTCTTCACCTGAAACTCCTGCAAAATCAAACATCTCCTGCTCAATGCATCAACAACTTTGTTAGCATTTCCATAAATATGTTTTATGACAAAAGTAAAATTATGCATAAACTTGATCCACTTTGCATGTCTCTGATTCAATTTTTCTTGTTTGGTTATGAATTGTAAAGCCTGGTTATTGCTATACAAGACAAATTCCTTTGGAACCAGGTAGTGCCTCCATTTCTTCAAGGCTTGAATTATGGCATAAAACTCTTGGTCATATTTGGAGTACTTTCTCTTAGTCTCATTCAGCTTCTAACTGAGGTATGCAACTGGTTTATTATCTTGGCTCAAGACTTCTCCAATTGCAACTCCACTTGCATCACATCTCACTTGAAATGTCTTTCCAAAATTTGGTAAAACCAGAATTGGTCATTTTGTTATCTTCTCCTTCAATATATTGAAGCTCCTCTCAGCCTCCTCTATCCATTTAAAATACTTGTGCCTCTTCTTCACCGTGTCCATCATTGGTGCACAAATTCCACTGAAATATCTGATGAACTTCCTATAGAAACTTGTTAATCGATGGAATCTTCTCACTTCAAACATACTCCTTGGTGATGGCCATTCTTTGTTTGTTTTCACCTTCTCTAGATCCATATTCAATTCATTTGAAGAGATCACAAAACCCAATTAAATGAGTTATGTCTTCATAAAAGAGGACTTCTTCATATTTATCAAAAGATTCTCCTGCTATAGTGTCCTCATCACTAATGTCAGATTTCTCAAATGCTCCTCTTTAGTCTTGCTAAAGACCAGTATATCATCCAGATATACAACCACAAATTTTCCAATGAAATCTTCCACTATTTCATTCATCAATCTCATAAAAGTACTTGGGGAATTTGTTAAGCCAAATGGAATAACAATCACTCATACAACCCTTCATTTGTCTTAAAGGTTGTTTTCCATTCATCACCTTCTCTCATTCTTATTTGGTGATATCCAATTTTCAAATCTATCTTAGAAAATAAACTCACTCCACTTAAACAATCCATTAAGTCATCCATTCTTGGCAAAGGAAATCTATACTTGATGGCGATCTTGTTTATGTCTCTCGAGTATGTACACATTCTTTATCCTCCATCCTTCTTTGGAATCAACACAGTTGGTACTACACATGGACTCAAGCTCTCTCTGACCGAGCCCTTGTTTAACAAATCCTAGACTTGGTTCTTTACCTCCTCATTCTCTTGAGGAGTCAATTTGTATGCTGCTTTGTTTGGAAGGCTTGCTCCTGGTATCAAATCAATATGATGGCTAATACTTCTGATGTGTGGCAATGAGCTAGGCAACTCATCCACTACTATGTCAACAAAATTATCCAACAACTCCTGAACTTCTTTAGGAAAATCATCCATCGAAGTACTTGTAAGGACAACTCAGGGTTTACTCACCACAACAAACTACATCTCTTGTTCCTTCTTGAATTCTCTTAGTAGTTCCTTCCCACTCATGAGAAGTATGCGTGTGTTCGCTTCTTCTTTTACTCTCTTCTCCCCTATTGGCAGCAACATGTGTGTCCTACCATTCTTCTCCAAGGTGTATGTATTCTTCCTCCCATCATGAATAACATTTCTATCAAACTTCCATGGTATTCCCAAAAAAACATGACATACATCCATGGGAATCACATCACACAAAATTTCATCTCTATATGCACCTATTTTAAATTCAATGAGGCATTGTTTAGTGACCATTACCTGGTGTCCTTTTTGCAACCATGAGACTTTGTATGGATTTGGGAGTGTAGTTGTCTCCAGCTCTGATTTCTCCACCATGTCTGTGGATACTAGATTTTCAGTGCTCCCACTATCAATTATCACTTTGCATACTATGTATTTCCTCTTGCAAGTTGTCTTGAATAGACTGTTCCTCTACACTAGATTTTCAATTTCTGATTATGGTTTTAAGAGAACCTTCATCAACATCAGGGATCTTCCATCCTCTGCACCTTCTGTTTCAACATTCCTTTTCTATGCTTCAAAAATATGAGCTTCACCTCCTCCTTCTTTCTTCTTATCGGGACATTCCCAAGACATGTGTCATGTCTTTCCACAGGAATAACACCTTACTTCTCCTCCTCTGCTTCTTCCTCTTCCTCTAGAAGAACTTATTCCACCACCTTGTCTTCCTCAGTAACTTCCTCCTCATTCTGAGTGACTATGTGGTTTCTCAATCCCATATTTGGATTTTTGTGCCTTATCATGGGAAACTCCCTTGCCTTTGCTTGGGCTTATGCCTCTATTTCGTTGACTGTGTTTCCTGGCCAACTTCTCCTCTGCCTTCAGAGAAACCTGATAAGCATCCTCTACTGTCCTCACTGACATCAGGATGATCTCATCCTGGATTTCATACATCAGGCCATTTATATGTTTGGAAACTTTTTCCTCATCCTTCTCTCGATATCCATTCCTGATATTCATCTTGTAGAACTCCTTCGTGTACTCTTTCACTATCATACCCTTCTGTCTTAGGTTCTGTAAATTTCTGAATAGATTTATCTAATAATATTTGGGCATGAATTTAACCTTTAGCTTGGCCACCATTCTACCCCAATTATTTATCTTTTGTTTGCCTTTGCTTATCCTCTCATCATGTAGTTCATCCCACCATAGTGGTGCATGCCCTTTCAGTCTAGTGATAGCATATCTCACCTTTTTCTCCTCATCGACATCTTCATAGTGGAAATATTTTTCCATGGATCTTATCGAATCCAACAATTCTTCAGCATCCAGATTTCCTTCATACATTGGAATGTCTACTTTGTCTCTAGCTCCCAATTTAACAACCACTCTCAGCAAGCGTTCCTCGAAAACATTTTCTCCTGCAACTTCTTCGACTTCTACTTCTTCACTCTTTGCATCACTGATGTCCCTAGCATCATGTGCCCTCCTCTGTGTTGCCTCCATTGTCTCTAATTTTGCATGAAGCTCTCTCATTTATCTTTCCATAGTGCGATTGGATAAAGGTGGCTCCACAGACCTCCTTGGTGGAATTTTGTTGACTGTCTCTCACACATAGATTACACCTTCGAGATCTTCTTCGCTTCCTGTAAACAATTTCAGGTTTTCAATACCACTTGATGGTATCAGACTATTTCCTTTGTCTCCTTCACCTGAAATCTACAAATGAAATCAGGCTCTGATACCACTTAATGTAGAACCCCCTTCTCTCCTCGGGCTGCTCGACCTCTCGGTCAAGGATCTTCGATTATCAGAGCTGAATTGGCTCTTTGAAAATTTAATGGTCTCACTAGTGATTTAACACATGCCCTTCCAGTCTCCTGGTGCAGGTTCTATGGCACCCACAACCTCTCCTTTCGCAATGTTGAACTACCAGTTCCAGGCACTAGATCCTCTTCCATTATCTCTTTCCCATATGTGACCTCGGGCTATGTCCTCACATAAACACGTGATTGCGGGTGTGGCCTAAAGTGGTTTAAGGCCACACCACTTTTCTCCCCTCAATTCACCTCCAGCTGCCACGTCTCCCTTTTCCAATACCGTGGTTTCAGTTGCGGCCCACTCTCAGATTTTTAAATTCTGAGAACTTTTTGTCCCTACAATGAAGCGCGACCATTGATCTTGTGATATCAAGTGTGACCTCTCGATCAATGTTTCAAATCTTCTCCTATCAAATCAAATCTCATGATTTACTTCGCGATTCAAGTTTCAGAGTTTTCAACTCTCAAACCTCACTTTCTCCGCAATGACAGATCTCTTGCCATGTGTCCTCCTCAAATCGACGGCTCTAACCATTTTTGGATTTCGGACTTCGGAAATCTCAAATATCAAACTTCACCTTTCTCCAATTTCTTTTATATGAAGCTCACGATCCAGTGACGCGTGTCTCCTGCAGTTCAACGGTTGTGATTCTTTCGAGTCTTCAGGCTTCGAAAATATCAACTCTTAACTTTTGATTTCTCTCGAAGTGCGTAGATTTATGCTACGCGTCCCTTGGGATCTGACGGTCCAGATTCACTTTGGACTTTGGGTTTCGGGAATTTCAAATCTCAACTGAAACCCACAAGATTTTATCTGAAGCTCGTGATCTATCGCCATGCGTCCTTATAGATCTGACGGTCCGGATTTACTTCGGACTTTCAAGTTTTGGGATTTTTGTCTCCTCGATACTTTGAATCCTCTGATCCGTGAAGCCACAAAAGAACCCGTGATTAACAACTGCGTAACTTTTCCCAGATCCGACGGCCTGGGATGATCTCACTCCTCTGAATGGATCGCAGTCATCACTTCGCAACCTTAAACAGACTTCCTCCTCTCTATTGATTCTTGGTCGTTGTCTCTCCTGAGCTTGATTCTGACACACTCCTTGTGAACTCTAAATCTCTGACAACATCCAAGCTTAGTGATTTCTTCCAACGAAATATCTTTACGCACTCCTTGCGCTTCGCAGTCTCGTTCTCGAAACTTAGTCGATTTTTGAATCTATGCACTCCTTGTAATAGGTTCTTACGCAAGACTTAATTTCTTGTGGTGACTGTGCACACATTGTAGCAGTCTCTTTGCACTCCTTGCAAAGGGAAGTTTCATGTTTATCTCTTGTGAGCTTATGAGTTGAAATAAACTCTGTCAACACACTCCTTGTGGATTGTATGCACACCTTGCATGGAATCAATGAAGAGAACAATGGAAACTTATCTAAACACTTCACAGTTTCATGTATTCAACAACATAACTCATTCATTCATGAAACCAAAAATAACAAGGAATTGTAAATTGTAGCAACACCATGCATTGGATCAAATTTCCTCTGTTATATTCATTCAAAATTAAAACGGCTATAGCTATGATAAAACAACAAAAAAACCCATCAACATTAACTATATCACAACAAACTTCTACTAACTTGTCGCAGCCTCATTCAGGCATACAAAACCTCTATTTATTTCAGAGGGTTCTTAGGGTTCCCCCCCGACTACTCGTCTACTCGGAAAAAAAAACTAACTACTACTTAATTTCCATTACATTCAAGACTAGGAGTGAAACTCCTAGGTCACTCGTGATCACTCGACTCCCAAGCGTTTGATATTCTTCACTTCTCAATCATTTCAAAAATATTTGCAGGAAACGCCATCGGTTAAGATTCTGAAATGATTCGACTTAGACAAATATTAAAAGTGGAAGAAGAGATGGCAGTCGGGTGCTAGGGTTAGGGTTGCATCCGCTCTGGTGCACTTGGTCGCCCCTGCAGGGGCACAATTATTCCTAGCAAGGGAGGGTCGAGAGGCCACTCCTACAGTGAGGCAACAATGCATGGAAACAACAGAGGGAGTTCCAGGCACCCAACCTTCGAGCCTCCCCCAAATCTTCTCTTACAGCTGATTTCTAAGGGCATATTCAAGAACCGGGAGATGGACATCGATTCGGGGAAAACATCATCTACAAAAAGTGTGGCACGACCATGGATACCGGGGAAATGCATTCCCCAAGCACCACAAGCCTCGAAATACATCGTAAGCACACCCAGGATTGAGGAACAGAAGCAATACATGAGAGACTATGCTTTAGTTAGGAAATTTCTAGGGCTCTGGCCCTTGGAAAAGGAACTAGTAAAATGGATACACCAATGGTGGAAGCCCAAAGGCCACTTCGATCTGCAGCTGGGCTCCAAGGGATTTTTCACCATAATCCTGCAAAACTTAGAGGACAGAAATTACATCTTCGACGGAGGACCGTATTTCTTTAACTCAGAGGGTCTCTTCTTGCAATTTTGGACTGAAAAATTCAACCCTGAATCGGAGTAATTCACACATGCCCCAGTGTGGTTAAGGCTCTGTTCCTTTCCACAGGAGTTCTGGTTGGAAGAGGTCTTATAAGGCATTGGAAACACCATTGGAGTGTATGTCAAATCCTCGGAAGCCACAAAACAACGAAGATACACCTCCTATGTGTGTATATGTGTCTATCTGAATATTGCAAAGCCACTACCAGGATCCATTTATCTAGAATACCAGGATGAGGACTAGATGAAAACCATTGATTATGAGCACATTTCGTTCAGATGTCGAAAATGTCATGAGCATGGGAACCTTTTTCAGGGATTTCCCCCTCAACACACAAAGCAAAGAGGGAAACCCATAAGAATACAAAGACAAAGATGGTTTCTCCCAGCGACAAGCAAGCCCAGACAAGGGGGCAGGTGACCAACCGCCCAGCCCAATAAGGATCTGACCACAAGCAACCAATTTGAGATTTTGCAACAACAACCAGAGTGCATGGACGCCTCACAGGCCCCATCCATAGATAAAACACCTCAGAACCAGGAGAAAGGGAAAGCACAGGAAGCCCCAGGTCAGACCCAAATCATTCCTCCACCCAGCGCCATTGCCACAGCCCTGGACCCTTTAGAGAATGAAGACGGGGATGCAGAAATGGAACTAGATGAGCAAGACCTAGCGGGCGTCGACTTGGAGCATCTAGAACATGCCTATAGGAACCACAAACTTTACACCATCCCCCCAGATCAACTGAGAAAATATCAAAAGATCTTCCTCAACTCCTCAGCAGGTTCCACCACCAGATCCAATGAAATCTTAGGAATCAAAGGAAATACGCAGAAAGAACAATGCAAATCTCAGAAAGATGAAAAGAAAAGAGGAAGAAAATCCACCAGTAAGATCATCCAGGAGATAGGACACTTCATGGTTAACTCAGGTCAGATACATCTCATATCTAACAGTTTCCCACCCCTCCCCTCCCCTCCCCATCCTCATGTTATATGATAAATCAGTAGGTGCAGACACTAACTGATCTCCCTAGATCCACCTAGATCTAGAACAAAACACACCAGAACATGACTCTTTCCTTAAGTTTTAAATATTGAATTTACTAACTAAAGAGGGATAGGTGAAATACCGTTTAAACATTGCTTCCTCTTTCCATCTCCATCCTAGCTCTGTTACAACACTCATACAATGATGATCCTGCAAAAGAATGCAACAAACCAAAGTTATAGTAATAGCATAAACTCAATATGAACCTATGTATATGATCAAGGAATCATACAATAAAACACAACAAGATTTATAGGAAAGAATCATATTACCGTATCATATTAAATGTGAAAGAGAGATTACAACCATGGCCTTGACTGTATCATATTAAATGTGAAAGAGATATTACAACCATGGCCTTGATGTCGTAAGGTCCCTTCCAACTATCCTTCGTTCCCCACACACTTCTTGCTCCAAGGATTCTGAGACCATGGATCTGATAGCCACTCACAATCTATCTTGACAAAGCAAATCTCAAAACCACTCTAACCAAGCTAACAATCCCAAGCCAAAAAAAACTTAGCCCTTCTCCATGAGAGCTCCTCTCCTTTTATAAGCTAAGGAGGATAAGGTGAGGAGGTTAGGATGATCCCACTAAATCATGAAAGCGAGTAAGATCCAAACCATTTGGATGCCACCTCACCATGGAAGTTTCTCCTTCTAGAAGATTCGACAAAACGCTCGTTTTTCCCACGTGTAAGCATTCTCGCACCCTTCCTATAGAGAAACCTGTGAACCTCTTGCAACCCAGCTATGGTGCAACCTGCGAGAATCAGGCATTCTAGCACCCTGCTTATATAGCAACCTGCGAACATCCTCTTTAATAGGATTTTTACAAAGGAAAATGCAACTTCTTTTCTCAGAAAAAGTTCTTCTTTCTTCTTTCTTCAGGAACTCAGGCCACTGACCCTTTTGAAGGAAACATATAGGTTTACATCATTAATGGTCATAGGGATGATGAAAATATTGTGTAACAGAGAGCCCCCCAAAGTATGAAGTTAGAACAAAGTGATAGTTGAAATACTTTGTCGAGTGCGTGTAGGGAACAAGGAACAGTCGGTCGAAAACCTGGAAACAAACAAGGAAATATAGTACAATAATATATCATCACTAAGGTAGGCATTCCCATACTCAGAATCAAATGAATCAAAGCATAAATGTCGGCATGCAAAGATCCATGTCAAGTAAGACAAGTCATGGCCACCAAACATACACTGTGGATCCATGCCGATATGACTCAAATTGAACATAGCCACCAAAAATACATTGTGGATCTATGTGTTAAAGACTCAAATTTGAACATAGCCATGAAACATACAATGTGTATCTATGCAACAGTACAAACTGAATATACTCCAACACAACTTGAATCTGTCAGAAAAGATCCAGGGTCTTCATCTCCACCACTCTATAGTATGAATCTAACCATGTGAATTCCTGTGTTGAAGTCGAACATGGTAGAAACCACTTGATTACCGGTCAATGATGAGAACCATTAACAAGTGCAAGGGAAATCACCATTAATGTCAATGACTCCCAAGGTACACTAGTACAATCCAACGAATGTGAATAAATGAGCTGAAGTCGAACACTCGACGAAATCTCCTAATCAGGGGTCAATAATGAAAACCCATTGTCGAAATCGAGGAAACCTACCATTGAGGCATGCAAGTTCCAAGGTACCAATTAGTTTCTAAGTCTAATTCCTGGATAATGAGTTGAATTCGACAGGAAAAGACTCGTCACAAGAGGGCCTTAATGTATCCCACATCAATGACACGAAACAAGTAACAAGATTCAATGTAGGTCAGAGTAACAAGTGATTCAGGACTGACTCAGGGATGGCCGACGCAATAGAAGGTTTAAAGACTGCAGAAATGGCCGACGCAATAGAAGGCTTTTCAAGTTGGACATCTTTTTGAACATATTGATGACACGACAACTGTCTTGGAAAATACTGAGTCAACAACAGGGATCACAGACCAATTTGTAATCTTATATAGGAGTATGACCAAGAGAGGAGCGGATTTTCCAACCTAGACACAAGGTGAGTGAAAGGGTGTCATGTTCAAAAGCGAATTCTTCCACAAAATACAGGTTTAGATACATTTCTTTCCCAATTTTTCCCCCACCATTTCTGGCGAGTACCTCTTTATTTTTATGCAAGCTTGAGGAGGATAACATATGCTTGTAATGTAAGCTCATCCTTTGGACGAGTCCCTTGGAGTACATTTAACGAACCCTAGGAAGGAGTGGTTTGATCCCATAAAGGGCCTTTCAATGTTTGTTTAACGATTCCAAAGATAGAAAACTCGGGGGTTTTTCATGTTTAGAGAGTCTGAAAAACACTTAAAGAGAACTCTCCCAGTTCCTTTTTCGTAAAAGAGTTCGACGAGACTGAAAAAGTGATAAACTGTCACTCGTCGAACATTTTCTTCAAATACTTTAATGAGTGTGAAAAGAACAAGATTGATCGGCAATATTTTCATGTTTAGAGAGTTTGAAAAGAGATTAAAGGGAACTCCAATGGGTTCCTTTTTCGCATAACCTTTACGAGTCCGAAAAAGTGATAAAAATATACTTGGTTGCATTCTCACGTATTTACGAGAACGATAAAGAACAAAGACTAAGCTCGGTAACTTATTCTCATGTATTTACGAACATGAGAAAAAACAAAGACTAAGCTCGAGATTGTTTTCATTTTTACGCAATCTTTAAAACAAAACAAAACTATGCTTGGACCTGGTTTCATTTTTACACAAGCTTGAACCAAAGGAAACTATTCTTGAGGTAAGTGGTTTCATTTTTACACAAGCTTGAACCATAGAAAACTATGCTTGGACTTCCCAACGCATAACACAAGGATGGTTGGTACTTAGCCCCCATCTCAAGAAACTAGCGGCTCTAAATTCAGCATGAAGTCCAGAGGCTGAAAGCATTTCCCCCCAAGCTTCGTTTCATCCAACTACGAAGGAGAATGAAATGAAGCTTCAAATACTATACATAAGAATTTACCCAAATGGAGAGGGGAAAGTTGTTTCATTTGTTAACGAGCTTGACACAGGAGAAGAACTATGCTCGTAACCTCTGATTCATTTTTTAACGAGGTTGCCACAGAGACGAAAAAACTATCCTCATAAGTGATTTCATTTTTTAACGAGATTGAAATCAAAAAACCATGCTCAAAGACATCTGTTTCATTTTTTAACGAGGTTTCCTCAGAGACGCAAAAACTATCCTCGAAGTCTCTCTTCTTGATCATGGATTCCAAGAGGACAATGCTCCGGAATGACACCATGTCAAGGGAAAAAACTCATTCATGGCTTCCAAGAGGTCTTCACTGGAAGGAAGAAACACACTCTGGAAGGACACCATGTCAAGGGTTGCGACAGGATTAAAGAGATTAGGCTCTAACAACCCTATCGAAGAGATCACCATGTCAACTACTGGATCTAAGTCAATAGAAGTTGAAGCCATGGGTGACAACGTCACATAATTGACCTGTGGCGGGGGCGATATTGTCTACATATAAGAACCATTTAGGGAGGCAATATAGTCGGGGTCAATGAATGAAAGTTGATCAACAGTCACAACTCGTCCATCATGAGGGAAAGATATCACATGAAAAAGAGTAGAAACAATAGCTTTCATGGCATAGACATAATCTTTCCCAAGGAGTAAAGAAAAATCCAAGGGGTCTTGGATGACCATGACATCAATAAAGACAGTTTTCCCTCCCAAAGTTACAGGAAACTGAGGAAGGGTCCCTAAAGGTTGACTGGTTCTTCTGTTAAAAGATAACAGATTTTGTGTAACCGGTGCAAGCGGAGGATAACCCAAAGCTTTCCAAGCAATAGAGGAAAAAATACTAACAGACAAACCTTCATCTATCAACGTCTGAGGAACGTCCCGACCACAAACTTGCACTATAATCTGGAAAGGAATGTGAGAAGGAAGACGAGGGCTAGTTAGCACACCCCACGGGCAAAGCCCTGGGGTCGGATGGCTTTACTTCAGATTTCTTTCATCATTGTTGGCAAATTCTCAGAGAGGAGGTGTGGGAGATCATTGAAGACTCCATACTTTCAGGTCAAGTCCTCCTATCCCTCAATGCCACTTTCCTCACCCTCATTCCCAAAGAAGATTGTGTGAGCCACCCCAAGTAGTTTCGACGGATCACCCTCTACAATGTCATTTACAAGCTCCTAACCAAGGTGATAGCAAGGCAACTCAAGCCTATCCTCCACTTCATCATCTCACCAAAAAAATCAAGGTATGTGGAGGGAATATATATCTTGGACAGCATCATCCTAGCTCACGAAGTTATTCACTCTCTCCAGAAGACCCGTACTCTAGGTATGCTCTTAAAACTGGACCTTTCTAAAGCTTTTGACAAGTTAAGTTTGGACTATATGCACTCGATGCTTCTTTCCTTCTCCTGGGTAGACAGGATATTGAACCTCACCTCCTCATCCTTCTTCTCAATCCTCGTTAATGGAGTTCAGTCCCGTCCTTTATGCCCCACCAGAGGAATCATGCAAGGGGATCCTCTTTCCCCATTCCTCTTCATTATCCTAGCAAAAGGTCTCAGTCGCTCTATTCAGGCTGTAGTAGCAAACAAGATGCTAAAAGGGTTTCCCTTACATGGCATCAACCCTTCGATCTCTCACAGTAAATTTTTTGATGACACTCTGATGATGGGTTCCCCCACTTTCCACGAGGCCCACACAATCCTCTCCATTATTCAAACCTTTTTTGAGGCCTTTGGAATGGACATCAACAAGGACAAGTCCCAGATCTTCTTTTTTAACACCCCTTTGTCAATTCAACTCCACATCTCAGAACTTCTAGGTTTCACTCTCAACTCCCTTCAGTCCAAGTACCTCGGTATCCCCCTCCTGGACAAAGCCTTCAGAAACAGATCTTGGGAGAGCCTCCTCACCTCCTTTTCGAAAAAACTTTATTCTTGGACCTATCGAGCTCTCAATATTCCCAGTCGCCTCATCCTTCTCAATTCAATTTTTCAAGCTCTACCAGTCTATACCTTCTCATCCCTCACGGCCCCTAACTTCATCCTTAGCGCTATCAAAACCCTGCAAAGTTAATTTCTTTGGCAGGGGCTCAAAGATGGGAAAAAAATTGCGTTGATCAGCTGGGAAAAGATTTGCAGACCCAAGATTCAAGGGGGGTTGGGAATCATAGACCCCTCAACATTGAATAAATTACTTAGCGCCAATATATGGTGGAAATGGCTGAAGAGACCTCGATACCTTTGGGACAATAATTGGAGAATAAAGTATACTCCCATCGCAAAAAAATAAGCCTCATTCGATGGAATGAAGATACCCCAGGCTCCCTGATTTGGACAGTTGCCAAGAAAAATCGACAACTTGTAGTCAATCACGCTTTCTGGGAAATCCAGAATGGTCAGACTGCCCTCTTCTAGAACAATTCGTGGCAACAGTTACCTTGTTTGGCACAAGAATCATGGGACAATACCGTCTGCACCTCAGCCACTCAATAAGGACTGAAAAAAGTGGCAGACTACTGGAGGGACAACCCCACGAATTCCACTTGGAGATGATGGAAATATAATGGAGAAGACCTACATGTCGAAGCATAGGTGGACCTTCATCCCTGGCACAATATGACCAATGCATGGAAAATTCCCATCATGCAAGGTGAGGACATATTTCATTGGGGACACTCCGCAAGGGGCACCTTCAACATCCAGGAGGCTTACGCCATCAAGTCCAATCTCAATCTCTCCCCACCCAGGGGAAAGTCTGGAACAAAATATGGTCTCTAAAGCACTGGTCAAAAATTGGCATCTTCCTTTGGTTGGTGGCACACGAAATCATTCTCACCTGGGACAATCTAGCTAAAAGGGGGTTCACAGGGCCATCCATTTTCCCTTTATGTTGGACAGAGGTGGAAATAATGAATCATCTCCTAAACACTTTCCCTTTTATCACCCAAGTTTGGGATCATTATGTGACCATCTTGCGCACTTCATATCATAGGATGGACAACATAAGCACTACCATCAAAGAATGGAGAGAAGTGGCTTTCGAGTCGCCTATCTTAAACCGCATCTGGAAGATACTCCCTGGCTTTATCCTTTGGAAAATTTGGAAGGAACAGAATCGAAGGATCTTCAGGAACACCCAGAGAATTTGGAAACACGGCTGGACCCAGGTCTTTCAAAACATAATGGAAATAGTCATCCTGCAGCATTGGTTTGAGGTAGACTTAACTTGTCCCACCCAAGAACAAAGCATCTTGAATAATTGGAAATTCATCACAAAAATTGTGTGCTCTCTCCCCCCCAAAATCCCTCTTGATGGGATAGCCCATCCCAGTGGTCCCCCCCTCTAGTGGACTTTATCAAGGTAAACTTCGATGGAGCTTCCAAAGGTAACCCGGGCACAACAAGATTTGGTGTGGTATTTCAAAACCATCAGGGGAATATTCTTCTCATTATCGCAGGCAGCTTAGACCATACTGCAAACAATGTTGCAGAACTATGGGGGCTAACAAGAGGGTTACAATTAGCCACATAGCACAAATTCTCAAGTAATTATCAATCTCTTTGGAAGGAGATTCTCAAGTAATTCTCAATCTCTTTTGGAAAGTTCTGAACGAGGTGGATCCAGAGCAAATCTCGCCTTATTGGCGACTATCTCATGGTTTGATGACAATTGCAACGCTTCTCCGACCCAGTCAAGATTTCATCCCCTCCCATGTGAGGAGGAAGGTGAATCATATTGTGGAAAAATAGGCCAACATTGGAGCAGAAAGGGAGGGACCAGATCTTTTGTGCCAGACCCCATCCACCAGATGCACCCTATATTTCAGAGATGCCAGAGAAAATCTCTAGCCATCAATAACTCCCCGGATGGGGTGATATTGGGAGACACCTATAAAGAGGAGTAGCTAGGAGAGTTCCATCATGGCATCATCCACATGACAAATGCGTGCCTCCACCTCCTGCCACCTTAATGCAATTAAAACCACATTGCATGAGACAGGGCGCCATTAATCTTAGTGTGCCCTGCTCTGTCTCTTTGTCCCATCAATGGACCAGTGCCATGGATTTGAATTTACTCTGCGCGTGTGTTGGTTTTATGAATGGAACCAGCGACTTGGATACTATGTATTTCACCAGGTGCATTGGACGCCTCATTTTCCTGTGGCCAAATCCTCCAGAGCTCGGCCTCCCGCTCAGTTGTTCCTTAGCCTTTTTTCATTTTCTCCAATGTGTTTCCTCCCTCACTGTGCATCAGAGATGCCGAGACAGAGGGGGAAGTCTAAACAAGACATGACATGGAAGCCCAACCGACCGCGTCTATCCCTCCACCCCCCGCCCACACCTTCCCACAGCTCCTCCTCCTCGTCGCCCTCCTCATCATCCTCCCTATCACAGTCAAGACACATCCCCAGCAACCTCCCACCCCTCTCGTCGCCTTTTTCTTGTAGGTTGGAGTTGTTTGATCTCTCGGGGACTTCTCTGGGATTTAACCCAGGCCCCCTCAGATATTTGGCCTTCGCTTCACAGTCAATCCCAGTGGCTCCAACAAATTCATCGACCCTCTCGCCTTCCCAATTGCCCCATGCCCTGCTACACAATGCTCACTCTCAAGGTGTTGGCCATGAAGCCAGCCAAGGCTCACAACAACGGCCTCACTCTTGCGTTGACTCGTGCATCGACTCTGCATTTGAACTACAAGTAGGCCTTGCAATGCTGCAAGTCTTGGTTTTTGAGTTACGACGAGACTTGGAAGATATTCGGTTTCATATGGAGATTTTGGACGGGAAAGCAACGCATTTCCTACAATTGCTTTCAGCAATGCAGGATGTTTTCCACCCTTCAGCTGGAGAAGCACACGCAACAAAGTTTCAGCCACCGGTCTTAGCACTTGCTCCACCACATGGGACTTTGGAGGACGCAACACCAGTCAAGGAGGAGGACACGACACCATTCGAGGAGGAGCCATCACCTCTCAGGGACCCGACGCTCGGCGTCACCTCCATGGACATGTGGCGGCACTACATACCTACCACTTGACTTGCACATGTGTCTCTTTTATTTTGCTCGGATGGAGGGTTGTATAACTGTTGTTTTTCTTCATGGACACTATAGTGATAATCTGTCTGTGTCAATTACTGTCAAGTTGGTCACCCTCAGGGGGTTGCATTTTTTTATTATACGCCAGTAGAAAGGTCAAGCTGTAATATTTTGTTTTTAAGACTTGTTATGACTGCCAGTTTAAGACTTAAATTATGAAATTGTTTGGTTGGTTGAGTTGGTTTCCCCTTGGGGCAGCTCATTGTTTACAGCCTAGAACAGAATGATGATACTGTAATCTTTGATTTTGGCAGGTTTTTTTATACAATATTACTTACAAAAAAAAAGAAGATTATGAAATGATTCAAAGGTGCGCTGAGGCACTGAGTTGTCCCTCCACGTGTGCTTGTTGATGATGCTTCTACATCAAAGTCCCTATATAGCAACCAATAATCAAATAATAAAGGAATGAGAACCAAGTGAGAGTAAACCCATCATAGTTAAATGAACGAGCATTAAATCCACAATCTTTGGCCACTTATTATGACTTATCTTTTCTGTGTTTTGCTATGTAACATAAAAGGAACGTTTTTAAAGGTTGGTTAGCAAGTCCCTATATATGTGTAGTGTGATACTAGTATTCTTCTCAATTGATTGGTTCACAAAATGCCCTCCTTTGTAAGTGAAAAGGAGGGGCATTTTGTAGTCTTATTATACTTCTAGTCTGAATGCAATAAAAGACACTATTTTCAAAAAGTGCTACATGGTAACGTTTCCCTGCCGCTAAAAAAACATTAATAGATTTACATATAAACTAAGGTTAATGAATGGTTAATGAGAAGTGCTAACAAAAATTTTAAAAATAAAATGATTGGTAAAATATAGAGGTCGTATTGAGTGGCTTGACACTATGACATTGAATTATAATGTAAATTGAATTATGACAATGAAAATGCAAGTAATGTAAAATCTTGTTGTTCATTTTTTCAATATCCCATTTCCCACATCTACACCTCATCTAAAACATTGATGGTCATTTCAAATCCATGGGGCCTAAATAATTTAGTGTCATTTTTGGTTGGTTTCCAATTACCCACCTATGCATGAGGAGAGGGTTTTTTTCGCTTGATGGCATTCATCCACCTCCATATTGCATTCTAAAATGCTATTATGGCATTGTTTTACAACAAGTCTGGATGATTAAACAAATCAAGTTTCAATGCCTCGCCCATCTTTCCATAGGTATAGTTTTTTCATTAGCCAAAAAAAAACCAAACAAATGAAACATTGAATTCTATAAATATAATCATGACACATTAAAAAAAAATATATATCTATGATTCATGCATCCATCCATGAGATGGATGGAATTGACCCTTTATATTTTATTTTTTAAAGATTAATAATAAAAGTACAAATAACCAATTGTAGTACAAGAATAAGAATTTCGTAAAATTCAAATCACAAAGTAACTGAAAAGCACCATTGACCAACCAACAAACCAATATGCAAAATACAATTATTAAGATGAAAACTAAAATGCATATTAAGAAATAATCTAATTACAAATAAAACTCAAGTGTTCCTAAAGAAAAAATAGAAATGGAATCAAATACTCTACATAAATATAACACAATTCACAACTTATGAACCAAATTACACTATCTCATGAGAAAGTAGAAATGAAATCAAAAATTCTAAATGCTACTAAAAATTGGAGTATGAACATATCATACAATATAATTTCCATTATGTCGTGAAAGGGTTTCATGAATTTTTTTTATATAGTGAAAGGGTTCCATGATTTTTTTAAGGACAAATTTACATGGTATCCAACATATTAGTAAATATGTAGGGTGCCATGTCCATGGTAACTAATTCCCGACTACACAGTAATGCTCGACAGGGATGATTTATTCTTTATAGCATAAACCCCAAGAAAATGGGCCACCAACAACAATAGAGTATCCACATGTAAATCAAATATGTAAGACCCCTTGAAATAGACTATACTTATTTTCCCTTAAAAAAATAAAAGGGCTCTACCAAATTATCATATTCATAATCATCTACAACGTGACAATGATAAGATCAACATAAATTCTAATATGTGACCAAATTTAAATAAATCTATGCTTAAATTTTTGCCAAAGGCGTACAAGTTAAAATTTTAAGAAATGTCAAAAATATATTGTAGCAAGAATGACTTACCTTGATTTCCATAAATTTTAATATGTGACCAAATTTAAATAAATCTATGCTTAAATTTTTGTCAAAGGCTTACAAGTTAAAATTTTAAGAAATGTCAAAAATATATTGTAGCAAGAATGACTTACCTTGATTTCCTATGCTCGGTGAGTGAATCCTTGTATTCTTTTGCAACTCATGAAGGATTTCATGAAAAGTGCAAGATACCAGATATATAAAATATGCAGAACAGAAATAAAATGCTAGAAATGGCAGAATAACAGTAAAATATCCAGCATAATCTTCACAATACACAGAAATGATATACGAAATAG
>ML838599.1:71275-86672 GCA_009831015.1 Picea engelmannii
TTGAATTAAATGAAAACTTCGACAGTGTTTTGGAAACGGTTTGTGATATGAGACCTCTGTTTGATTTGATGGTGTCAGGCCGGCGATACCTCCTCTGTACCTGCATCACCGAACACGAACTCGCCATTCCGAAAGTGATGAGCATTGAGCGTGGGTTTTGGAACGAATTCAAATTACAGTCATATCTGATATGCATGATTTAGTTTCTATGATTGCCCACTCCTATCAGCGCATGCCTTGGATTTTTTCTGACGTGGGGGTGATCACATCATCATTGTTTTCATATGTGGATATCACGCACGTGATTCCCGCTTCGTGCAACAACAACCCATGGAGAACGCCTCTGCCAAACGCTCACTTGCCACTTTCACCAGCGTGCGACTCTGAGAAGAAACCCCTGTTAGCTGCTGAAAGTATGCACTTTCAACAGCGCACCGCTTTGTAGAAGACACTCCTTAGCTGTGGAAAGT
The DNA here is from genome assembly GCA_009831015.1 of Picea engelmannii. NCBI lineage: Eukaryota > Viridiplantae > Streptophyta > Pinopsida > Pinales > Pinaceae > Picea > Picea engelmannii. The sequence goes on from ML838599.1 coordinate 71,746, forward strand.
AATTACTTTCAACAGCGCACCATATCAATCAAAATCGCTCCTTAGCTGCGGAAAGCGTGTACTTTCCACAGCGCGCCACCCGAGAACTGATTTTCAAAACCTTTTAATATTTGTCACTTTCAACAACGCGTCAACTGATGAAACGATCTCCTTAGCTGTTGAAAGTGGGCACTTTCCACAGCGCACAATGAATCTTTGAAAACACGTTAGCTGTGGAAAGTAAAAAATGACAATTTTGAAAGAGAAGACTTTATGGGTCAATTATTTTCTAAGACACACCAAAACCAAAAATTTTCTCAGCTATAAAAACTCAAAAAATAACTTGAAGATACTACCTAAAGCTATGATATCCACCACAAAACTCAACCAAAAGGACGGTTTCATTTTGGGAGTTAACAGACGGTATCGCCCCCGCCACAGGTCAATTATGTGACATTGTCGCCCATGGCTTCAACTTCTATTGACTTAGATCCAGTAATTGACATGATGATCTCTTCGATAGGGTTGTTAGAGCCTAATCTCTTTACTCGTGTTGTGACCCTTGACATGGTGTCCTTCCAGAGTGTGTTTCTTCCTTCCAGTGAAGACCTCTTGGAAGCCATGAATGATTTTTTTCCCTTGACATGGTGTCATTCCGGAGCATTGTCCTCTTGGAATCCATGATCAAGAAGAGAGACTCCGAGGATAGTTTTTGCGTCTCTGAGGCAACCTCGTTAAAAAATGAAACAGAGGTCTTTGAGCATGGTTTTTTGATTTCAAGCTCGTTAAAATATGAAACCACTTATGAGGATAGTGTTTTCATCTCTGTGGCAACCTCGTTAAAAAATGAATCAGAGGTTACGAGCATAGTTCTTCTCCTGTGTCAAGCTCGTTAACAAATGAAACAACTTTCCCCTCTCCGTTTGGGTCAATTCTTATGTATAGTATTTGAAGCTTCATTTCATTCTCCTTCGTAGTTGGATGAAATGAAGATTGGGGGGCAATGCTTTCAGCCTCTGGACTTCATGCTGAATTTAGAGCTGCTAGTTTCTTAAGATGGGGGCTAAGTACCAACCATCCTTGTGTTATGCGTTGGGAAGTCCAAGCATAATTTTCTATGGTTCAAGCTTGTGTAAAAATGAAACCACTTACCTCAAGCATAGTTTCCTTTGGTTCAAGCTTGTGTAAAAATGAAACCAGGTCCAAGCATAGGTTTGTTTTGTTTTAAAGATTGCGTAAAAATGAAAACAATCTCGAGCTTAGTCTTTGTTTTTTCTCATGCTCGTAAATACATGAGAATAAGTTACCGATCTTAGTATTTGTTCTTTATCGTTCTCGTAAATACGTGAGAATGCAACCGAGTATATTTTTATCACTTTTTCGGACTCGTAAAGGTTATGCGAAAAAGGAACCCACTGGAGTTCCCTTTAAGCTCTTTTCAGACTCTCTAAACATGAAAATATTGCCGAGCAATATTGTTCTTTTCACACTCATTAAAGTATTTGAAGAAAATGTTCGACGAGTGACAATTTATCACTTTTTCGGTCTCGTCGAACTCTTTTACGAAAAAGGAACTGGGAGAGTTCTCTTTAAGTTTTTTTCAGACTCTCTAAACATGAAAAACCCCCGAGTTTTCTATCTTTGGAATCGTTAAACAAACATTGAAAGGCCCTTTATGGGATCAAACCACTCCTTCCTAGGGTTCGTTAAATGTACTCCAAGGGACTCGTCCGAAGGATGAGCTTACATTACAAGAATATGTTATCCTCCTCAAGCTTGCATAAAAATAAAGAGGTACTCGCCAGAAATGGTGGGGGAAAAATTGGAAAAGAAATGTATCTAAACCTGTATTTTGTGGAAGAATTAACTTTTGAACATGACACCCTTTCACTCGCCTTGTGTCTAGGTTGGAAAATCCGCTCATCTCTTGGTCATACTCCTATATAAGATTACAAATTGGTCTATGATCCCTGTTGTTGACTCAGTATTTTCCAAGACAATTGTCGTGTCATCAATATGTTCAAAAAGATGTCCAACTTGAAAAGCCTTCTATTGCGTCGGCCATTTCTGCAGTCTTTAAACCTTCTATTGCGTCGGCCATCCCTGAGTCAGTCCTGAATCACTTGTTACTCTGACCTACATCGAATCTTGTTACTTGTTTCATGTCATTGATGTGGGATACATTAAGGACCTCTTGTGACGAGTCTTTTCCTGTCGACTTCAACTCATTATCTAGGAATTAGACTTAGAAACTAATTGGTACCTTGGAACTTGCATGCCTCAATGGTAGGTTTCCTCGCTTTCGACAATGGGTTTTCATTATTGACCCTTGATTAGGAGATTCCATCGAGTGTTCGAATTCAACTCATTTATTCACATTCGTTAGATTGTACTAGTGTACCTTAGGAGTCATTGACATTAATGGTGATTTCCCTTGCACTTATTAATGGTTCTCATCATTGACCGGTAATCAAGTGGTTTCTACCATGTTCGACTTCAACACATGAATTCACATGGTTAGATTCGTACTATAGAGTGGTGGAGATGAAGACCCTGGATATTTTCTGACAGATTCAGGTTGCGTTGGAGTATATTCAGTTTGTATTGTTGCATAGATACACATTGTATGTTTCGTGGCTATGTTCAAATTTGAGTCTTTAACACATAGATCCACAATGTATTTTTGGTGGCTATGTTCGATTTGAGTCATATCGGCATGGATCCGCAGTGTATGTTTGGTGGCCATGACTTGTCTTATTTGACATGGATCTTTGCATGCCGACATTTATGATTTGATTCATTTGTATTATGAGTATGGGAATGCCTACCTTAGTGATGATATATTATTGTACTATATTTTCTTGTTTGTTGCCAGGTTTTCGACCGACTGTTCCTTGTTCCCTACACACACTCGACAAAGTATTTCAACTATCACTTTGTTCTAACTTCATACTTTGGGGGGCTCTCTGTTACACAATATTTTCATCATCCCTATGACCGTTAATGATGTAAACCTATCTGTTTCCTTCAAAAGGGTCAGTGGCCTGAGTTCCTGAAGAAAGAAGAAAGAAGAACTTTTTCTGAGAAAAGAAGTTGCATTTTCCTTTGTAAAAATCCTATTAAAGAGGATGGTCATAGGTTGCTATATAAGCAAGGTGCTAGAATGCCTGATTCTCGCAGGTTTCACCATATCTGGGTTGTGAGAGGTTCACAAGTTTCTCTATAGGAAGGGTGCGAGAATGCTTACACGTGGGAAAAATGAGCGTTTTCTCAAATCTTCTAGAAGGAGAAACTTCCATGGTGAGGTGGAATCCAAATGGTTTGGATCTTACTCGCTTTCATGATTTAGTGGGATCATCCTAACCTCCTCACCTTATCCTCCTTAGCTTATAAAAGGAGAGGAGCTCTCATGGAGAAGGGCTAAGTTGTTTTTGGCTTGGGATTGTTAGCTTGGTTAGAGTGGCTTTGAGATTTTCTTTGTCAAGATAGATTGTGAGTGGCTATCAGATCCATGGTCTCAGAATCCTTGGAGCAAGAAGTGTGTGGGGAACAAAATATAGTTGGAAGGGACCTTACGACATCAAGGCCATGGTTGTAATCTCTCTTTCACATTTAATATGATACAATAATATGATTCTTTCCTATAAATCTTGTTGTGTTTTATTGTATGATTCCTTGATCATATACATAGGTTCATATTGAGTTTATGCTATTACTATAACTTTGGTTGGTTGCATTCTTTTGCAGGATCATCATTGTATGAGTGTTGTAATAGAGCTAGGATGGCGATGGCAAGAGGAAGCGATGTTTAAACGATATTTCACCTATCCCTCTTTAGTTAGTAAATTCAATATTTAAAACTTAAGGAAAGCGTCATGTTCTGGTGTGTTTTGTTCTAGATCTAGGTGGATCTAGGGAGATCAGTTAGTGTTTGCACCTACCAATTTATCCTATAACATGAGGATGGGGAGGGGAGGGGTGGGAAACTGTTAGATATGAGATGTATCTGACCTGAGTTAACCATGAAGTGTCCTATCTCTTGGATGAGCTTACTGGTGGATTTTCTTCCTCTTTTCTTTTCATCTTTCTGAGATTTGCATTGTTCTTTCTGCGTATTTCCTTGGATTCCTAAGATTTCATTGGTTCTGGTGGTGGAACCTGCTGAGGAGTTGAGGAAGATCTTGTGATATTTTCTCAGTTGATCTGGGGGATGGTGTAAAGTTTGTGGTTCCTATAGGCATGTTCTATATGCTCCAAGTCGACGCTCGCTAGGTCTTGCTCATCTAGTTCCATTTCCACGTCCCCATCTTCGGTCTCTAAAGGGTCTAGGGTTGTGGCAATGGAGCTGGGTGGAGGAATGATTTGGGTCTGACCCGGGCCTTCCTGTGCTTTCCCTTTCTCCGGGTTCTGAGGTGTTTTATCTATGGATGGGGCCTGTGAGGCGTCCATGCACTCTGGTTGTTGTTGCAAAATCTCAAATTGGTTGCTTGTGGTCGGATCCTTATTGGGCTGGGTGGTTGGTCACCTGCCCCCTTGTCTGGGCTTGCTTGTCGCTGGGAGAAACCATCTTTGTCTTTGTATTCTTATGGGTTTCCCTCTTTGCTTGGTGTGTTGAGGGGGAAATCCCTGAAAAAGGTTCCCATGGTCATGACATTTTCGACATCTGAACGAAATGTGCTCATAATCAATGGTTTTCATCCAGTCCTCATCCTGGTATTCTAGAGAAATGGATCCTGGTAGTGGCTTTGAAATATTCAGATAGACACATATGCACACATAGGAGGTGTATCTTCGTTGTTTTGTGGCTTCCGAGGATTTGACATACACTCCAATGGTGTTTCCAATGCCTTCTAGGACCTCTTCCAACTAGAACTCTTGTGGCAGGGAATAGAGCCTTAACCAAACTGGGGCATGTGTGAATTCCTCCGATTTAGGGTTGAATTTTTCAGTCCAAAATTGCAAGAAGAGACCCTCTGAGTTAAAGAAATACGGTCCTCTATCGAAGATGTGATTTCTATCCTCTAAGTTTTGTAGGATTATGGTGAAAAGTCCCTTGGAGCCCAGCTGCAGATCAAAGTGGCCTTTGGGCTTCCACCATTGGTGTATCCATTTTACTAGTTCCTTTTCCAAGGGCCAGAGCCCTAGAAATTTCCTAACTAAAGCATAGTCTCTCATGTATTTCTTATGTTCCTCAATCCTGGGTGTGATTACGATGTATTTCAAGGCTTGTGGTGCTTGGGGAATGCATTTCCCTGGTATCCATGGTCGTGCCACACTTGCTGTAGATGATGTTTTCCCTGAATCAATGTCCATCTCCCGGTTCTTGAATATGCCCTCAGAAATCAGCTGTAAGAGAAGATTTGGGGGAGGCTCGAAGGTTGGGTGCCTGGAACTCCCTCTGTTGTTTCCATGCATTGTTGCCTCACTGTAGGAGTGGCCTCTTGACCCTCCCTTACTAGGAATAATTGTGCCCCTGCAGGGGCGACCAAGTGCACCAGAGCGGATGCAACCCTAACCCTAGCACCTGACTGCCATCTCTTCTGCCACTTTTAATATTTGTCTAAGTTGAATCATTTCAGAATCTTAACCGATGGTGTTTTCTGAAAATCTTTTTGAAATGATCGAGAAGTGAAGAATATCAAACGCTTGGGAGTCGAGTGATCACGAGTGACCTAGGAGTTTCACTCCTAGTCTTGAATGTAATGGAAATTAAGTAGTAGTTAGTTTTTTTTCTCAAGTAGACGAGTAGTCGGGGGGGAACCCTAAGAACCCTCTGAAATAAATAGAGGTTTTGTACGCCTGAATGAGGCTGCGACAAGTTAGTAGAAGTTTGTTGTGATTTAGTTAATGTTGATGGGTTTTTTTGTTGTTTTATCATAGCTGTAGCCGTTTTAATTTTGAATGAATATAACAGAGGAAATTTGATCCAATGCATGGTGTTGCTACAATTTACAATTCCTTGTTATTTTTGGTTTCATGAATGAATGAGTTATGTTGTTGAATACATGAAACTGTGAAGTGTTTAGATAAGTTTCCATTGTTCTCTTCATTGAGTCCATGCAAGGTGTGCATATAATCCACAAGGAGTGTGTTGACAGAGTTTATTTCAACTCATAAGCTCATAAGAGATAAACATGAAACTTCCCTTTGCAAGGAGTGCAAAGAGACTGCTACAACGTGTGCACAGTCACCACAAGAACTTAAGTCTTGCGTAAGAACCTGTTACAAGGAGTGCATAGATTCAAAAATCGACTAATTTCCGAGAACGAGACTGCGAAGCGCAAGGAGTGCGTAAAGATATTTCGTTGGAAGAAATCACTAAGCCTGGATGTCGTCAGAGATTTAGAGTTCACAAGGAGTGTGTCAGAATCAAGCTCATGAGAGCCAACGACCAAGAATCAATAGAGAGGAGGAAGTCTGTTTAAGGTTGAGAAGTGATGACTACAATCCATTCAGAGGAGTGAGATCATCCCAGGCCGTCGGATCTGGGAAACGTTACGCAGTTGTTAATCACGGGTTCTTTCGTGGCTTCACAGATCAGAGGATTCAAAGTATCGAGGAGACAAAAATCCCAAAACTTGAAAGTCTGAAGTAAATCCGGACCATCAGATCTATAAGGACGCATGGCGATAGATCACGAGCTTCGGATAAAATCTTGTGGGTTTCAGTTGAGATTTTCTAAGCCTGAAGACCCGAAAGAATCACAGCCGTTGATCTGCAGGAGACACGCGTCAGTGGATCGTGAGCTTCAGATAAAAGAAATTGGAGAAAGGTGAAGTTTGATATTTGAGATTTCCGAAGTCCGAAATCCAAAAATGGTTAGAGATGTCGATTTGAGGAGGACACATGGCAAGAGATCTATCATTGCAGAGAAAGTGAGGTTTGAGAGTTGAAAACTCTAAAACTTGAATCGCGAAGTAAATCACGAGATTTGATTTGAAAGGAGAAGATCTGAAACGTTGATCGAGAGGTCACACTTGATATCACAAGATCAATGGTCGCGCTTCATTGCAGGGACAAAAAGTTCTCAGAATTTAAAAATCTGAGAGTGGGCCGCAACTGAAACCACGGTATTGGAAAAGGGAGACGTGGCAGCTGGAGGTGAATTGAGGGGAGAAAAGTGGTGTGGCCTTAAACCACTTTAGGCCACACCCGCAATCACGTGTTTATGTGAGGACATAGCCCGAGGTCACATATGGGAAAGAGATAATGGAAGAGGATCTAGTGCCTGGAACTGGTAGTTCAACATTGCGAAAGGAGAGGTTGTGGGTGCCATAGAACCTGCACCAGGAGACTGGAAGGGCATGTGTTAAATCACTAGTGAGACCATTAAATTTTCAAAGAGCCAATTCAGCTCTGATAATCGAAGATCCTTGACCGAGAGGTCGAGCAGCCCGAGGAGAGAAGGGGGTTCTACATTAAGTGGTATCAGAGCCTGATTTCATTTGTAGATTTCAGGTGAAGGAGACAAAGGAAATAGTCTGATACCATCAAGTGGTATTGAAAACCTGAAATTGTTTACAGGAAGCGAAGAAGATCTCGAAGGTGTAATCTATGTGTGAGAGACAGTCAACAAAATTCCACCAAGGAGGTCTGTGGAGCCACCTTTATCCAATCGCACTATGGAAAGATAAATGAGAGAGCTTCATGCAAAATTAGAGACAATGGAGGCAACACAGAGGAGGGCACATGATGCTAGGGACATCAGTGATGCAAAGAGTGAAGAAGTAGAAGTCGAAGAAGTTGCAGGAGAAAATGTTTTCGAGGAACGCTTGCTGAGAGTGGTTGTTAAATTGGGAGCTAGAGACAAAGTAGACATTCCAATGTATGAAGGAAATCTGGATGCTGAAGAATTGTTGGATTCGATAAGATCCATGGAAAAATATTTCCACTATGAAGATGTCGATGAGGAGAAAAAGGTGAGATATGCTATCACTAGACTGAAAGGGCATGCACCACTATGGTGGGATGAACTACATGATGAGAGGATAAGCAAAGGCAAACAAAAGATAAATAATTGGGGTAGAATGGTGGCCAAGCTAAAGGTTAAATTCATGCCCAAATATTATTAGATAAATCTATTCAGAAATTTACAGAACCTAAGACAGAAGGGTATGATAGTGAAAGAGTACACGAAGGAGTTCTACAAGATGAATATCAGGAATGGATATCGAGAGAAGGATGAGGAAAAAGTTTCCAAACATATAAATGGCCTGATGTATGAAATCCAGGATGAGATCATCCTGATGTCAGTGAGGACAGTAGAGGATGCTTATCAGGTTTCTCTGAAGGCAGAGGAGAAGTTGGCCAGGAAACACAGTCAACGAAATAGAGGCATAAGCCCAAGCAAAGGCAAGGGAGTTTCCCATGATAAGGCACAAAAATCCAAATATGGGATTGAGAAACCACATAGTCACTCAGAATGAGGAGGAAGTTACTGAGGAAGACAAGGTGGTGGAATAAGTTCTTCTAGAGGAAGAGGAAGAAGCAGAGGAGGAGAAGTAAGGTGTTATTCCTGTGGAAAGACATGACACATGTCTTGGGAATGTCCCGATAAGAAGAAAGAAGGAGGAGGTGAAGCTCATATTTTTGAAGCATAGAAAAGGAATGTTGAAACAGAAGGTGCAGAGGATGGAAGATCCCTGATGTTGATGAAGGTTCTCTTAAAACCATAATCAGAAATTGAAAATCTAGTGTAGAGGAACAGTCTATTCAAGACAACTTGCAAGAGGAAATACATAGTATGCAAAGTGATAATTGATAGTGGGAGCACTGAAAATCTAGTATCCACAGACATGGTGGAGAAATCAGAGCTGGAGACAACTACACTCCCAAATCCATACAAAGTCTCATGGTTGCAAAAAGGACACCAGGTAATGGTCACTAAACAATGCCTCATTGAATTTAAAATAGGTGCATATAGAGATGAAATTTTGTGTGATGTGATTCCCATGGATGTATGTCATGTTTTTTTGGGAATACCATGGAAGTTTGATAGAAATGTTATTCATGATGGGAGGAAGAATACATACACCTTGGAGAAGAATGGTAGGACACACATGTTGCTGCCAATAGGGGAGAAGAGAGTAAAAGAAGAAGCGAACACACGCATACTTCTCATGAGTGGGAAGGAACTACTAAGAGAATTCAAGAAGGAACAAGAGATGTAGTTTGTTGTGGTGAGTAAACCCTGAGTTGTCCTTACAAGTACTTCGATGGATGATTTTCCTAAAGAAGTTCAGGAGTTGTTGGATAATTTTGTTGACATAGTAGTGGATGAGTTGCCTAGCTCATTGCCACACATCAGAAGTATTAGCCATCATATTGATTTGATACCAGGAGCAAGCCTTCCAAACAAAGCAGCATACAAATTGACTCCTCAAGAGAATGAGGAGGTAAAGAACCAAGTCTAGGATTTGTTAAACAAGGGCTCGGTCAGAGAGAGCTTGAGTCCATGTGTAGTACCAACTGTGTTGATTCCAAAGAAGGATGGAGGATAAAGAATGTGTACATACTCGAGAGACATAAACAAGATCGCCATCAAGTATAGATTTCCTTTGCCAAGAATGGATGACTTAATGGATTGTTTAAGTGGAGTGAGTTTATTTTCTAAGATAGATTTGAAAATTGGATATCACCAAATAAGAATGAGAGAAGGTGATGAATGGAAAACAACCTTTAAGACAAATGAAGGGTTGTATGAGTGATTGTTATTCCATTTGGCTTAACAAATTCCCCAAGTACTTTTATGAGATTGATGAATGAAATAGTGGAAGATTTCATTGGAAAATTTGTGGTTGTATATCTGGATGATATACTGGTCTTTAGCAAGACTAAAGAGGAGCATTTGAGAAATCTGACATTAGTGATGAGGACACTATAGCAGGAGAATCTTTTGATAAATATGAAGAAGTCCTCTTTTATGAAGACATAACTCATTTAATTGGGTTTTGTGATCTCTTCAAATGAATTGAATATGGATCTAGAGAAGGTGAAAACAAACAAAGAATGGCCATCACCAAGGAGTATGTTTGAAGTGAGAAGATTCCATCGATTAACAAGTTTCTATAGGAAGTTCATCAGATATTTCAGTGGAATTTGTGCACCAATGATGGACACGGTGAAGAAGAGGCACAAGTATTTTAAATGGATAGAGGAGGCTGAGAGGAGCTTCAATATATTGAAGGAGAAGATAACAAAATGACCAATTCTGGTTTTACCAAATTTTGGAAAGACATTTCAAGTGAGATGTGATGCAAGTGGAGTTGCAATTGGAGAAGTCTTGAGCCAAGATAATAAACCAGTTGCATACCTCAGTTAGAAGCTGAATGAGACTAAGAGAAAGTACTCCAAATATGACCAAGAGTTTTATGCCATAATTCAAGCCTTGAAGAAATGGAGGCACTACCTGGTTCCAAAGGAATTTGTCTTGTATAGCAATAACCAGGCTTTACAATTCATAACCAAACAAGAAAAATTGAATCAGAGACATGCAAAGTGGATCAAGTTTATGCATAATTTTACTTTTGTCATAAAACATATTTATGGAAATGCTAACAAAGTTGTTGATGCATTGAGCAGGAGATGTTTGATTTTGCAGGAGTTTCAGGTGAAGACCTTAGGGTTTGAACACCTTAAGGAGATGTATAGTGAGGATCCAGATTTCAAGGAAGCATACGAAACATGTGAAAATCCTATGCTGAGAGACATGAGCCAGTGGGCAGAGTATATGATTCAAGAGGGATTGTTGTTCAAGGGAAATCAATTGTGCATACCAAAATACTCAATGAGGGATAACCTTTTGAAGGAAAAGCATAGTGGAGGATTAATGGATGGATATTTCAGCAATGATAAAACATTTGCACAGTTGAGCAATGCATATTACTGGCCAGGTATGAGAACATAAGTGATACATTTTTTGAAAAGATGTAAAATCTGTGAACATGCAAAAGGTAAAAGACAGAACACTGGATTGTATCAGCCATTGCTAATACCAGAGAGGACTTGGGATGAAATAAGAATGGATTTTGTGTTGGGACTGCCAAGAACATAAAGAGAATGTGATTCCATATTCATGGTGGTGGATAGATTTTCAAAGATGGAACATTTTATCCAATTCTAGAAGACTAGTGATGCAACACATGTTGCAAATTTATTTTTCAAGGAAGTTGTTGGTCTCCATGGATTACCCAAAAGTATTGTCTCAGACAGAGATACCAAATTCGTTGGTCATTTATAGAGAACACTATGGAAGAAGTTGGGGACAGATTTGTCCTTCAACTCAGCTTATCACCCTTAGACAGATGGACAGACTGAGGTGGTGAACATAAGTTTGGGAAACTTATTGAGGAGTCTGATTACTGAGCATCATAATCAGTGGGATCAGATTCTACCACAAGCAGAATTTGCATACAATGACTCACCAAACAAGAGCATTGGAAAGAGACCATTCCAAATACTGTATGGAATGCAGCCAAGAGGAGTAACTGAATTGAGAGACTTGGAACAGAGTGAGATCAGAAGTGCTGGAGCATAAGGTTTTGCTGTAGAAATGTAGAAGCTCCATAGCCAGATCAGAGAGTAGTTGCAGAACTCTATCCAAGAGTACAAGCGCAGAGTCGATCAACATCACAAATAGATTCAATTTGAAGTAGGAGATCAGGTTCTGGCACATCTCAAGAAAGAAAGGTTTCCAAGAGGAACATATAACAAGTTGAAGATGAATAAGATAGGGCCATGTAAGATCTTAAGGAAGTTTGATGCAAATGCCTATGAGATTGAGTTGTTAGATGATGTAGGAATATCGCCCATATTCAACATATCAGACCTGTATCCTTACATGGAAGATGACACAGAGAGATCGAAAGATCAGGAGAAGATTCTGTGGGAGAAGCAAATGTCTGTAGCAGAAAAACCACAGATGGAGAAGATCGTTGATCATAGGATTGGCAAGAAGACCAGGAGGAAGACCTATTTTGAATATTTGGTCAAGTGGAAGGGGCACCCGATAGAAGATTCCAGTTGGGAAAATGAAGCTGATATCCAAAAGCATGGAAAGTCAGTGCGGGAGCTCATGGACAGGATTCCATGAATTTTTGGCTAGAGAAGTATGATGCAGGAGCATCGTCAACAAGCACACATGGAGGGACAACTCAGTGCCTCAATGCGCCTTTGAATCATTTAAGAATCTTAACCGTTGGCGTTTCCTACAAATATTTTTGAAATGATAAAAAAATGAAGAAGATAAAATGATTGGGAGCTGAGTGATCACGAGTGACCTAGGAGTTTCACTCCTAGTCTTGAATGTAACGAAAATTAAGTAGAAGTTAGTTTTTTTTCTCAAGTAGACAAGTAGTCGGGGGGGGGACCCTCTGAAATAAATAGATGTTTTGTACGCTCGAATGAGGCTGCGACAAGTTAGTAGAAGTTTTTTGTGATTTAGTTGTTGATGAGTTTTGTTGTTGTTTTATCATAGTTGTAGCCATTTTACTTTTGAATGAATATAACCGAGGAAATTTGATCCAATGCATGGTGTTGCTACAGTTTACAATTCCTTGTTATTTTTGGTTTCATGAATGAATGAGTTATGTTGTTGAATACATGAAACTATGAAGTGTTTAGATAAGTTTCCATTGTTCTCTTCATTGATTCCATGAAATGTGTGCATATAGTCCGCAAGGAGTGCATTGACAGAGCTTATTTTGACTCAGAAACTCAGAAGAGATAAATGCGAAACTTCCCTTTGCAAGGAGTGCAAAGAGACTGCTACAAGGTGTGCATAGTCATCGCAAGAACTTAAGTCTTGCATGAGAACCTATTGCAAGGAGTGCATAGATTCTAAAACTGACTAAGTGTCGAGAACGGGACTGTGAAGTGCAAGGAGTGCGTAAAGAGATTTTGTTGGAAGAAATCACTAAGCCTGGATTTCGTCAGAGATTTTGAGTTCGCAAGGAGTGCATCATAATCAAGCTCAGGAGAGACAATGACTAAGAATCAACAAAAAGGAGGAAGTCTGTTTAAGGTTGCAAAGTGACGACTGAGATCTGTTCAGAGGAGTGATATCGTCCCAGGCCATCGGATCTGGGAAAATTTACGCAACTGTTAATCGTGGGTTCTTTCGGGGCTTCGCAGATTGGAGGATTCGAAGTATAGAGGAGACAAAAATCTTGAAACCTGAAAGTCCGAAGTAAATCTGGATCGTCAGATCTAGAAGGACGCATGGAGACAGATCGCGAGCTTCAGATAAAATCTTGTGGGTCTCAGTTGAGATTTGAAATTCTGAAACTCGAAGTTCGAAGTGAATCTGGACCGTTAGATACAGAGGGATGCGTAGCAGAAATCCACGCACTTCGAGAGAAAGAAAAAAGTTAAGAGTTGAGATTTCTGAAGCCTGAAGACTCGAAAGAATCGCATCCGTCGATTTGTAGGAGACACGCATCAATGGTTTGTGAGATTCAGATAAAAGAAATTGTAGAAAGGTGAATTTTGAGATTTGCGATTTACGAAGTCTGAAATCCCGAAATGGTTAGAGCCGTCGATTTGAGGAGGAAACATGGCAGGAAATCTTTCATTGTGGAGAAAGTGAGGTTTGAGAGTTGAAAACTCTGAAATCCAAATCGCGAAGTAAATCACGAGCGTTGATTTGAAAGGAGAATATATGAACCATTGATCGAGAGGTCCCACCTGAGATCGTAAGATCAATGGTTGCACTGCATTGTGGGGACATAAAGTGCTCGGAATTTAAAAATATGAGAGCGAGCCGCAACTGAAACCACGGTATTGGAAAAGGGAGACGTGGCAGCTGGAGGTGAATTGTGGGGATAAAATCAGTGTGGCCTTAAACCACTTTAGGTCGCGCCCACAATCACATGTTTAAGCGAGGACATAGCCCAAGGTCACATACAGGAACAAGCTAACAGAAGAGGAGCTAGCGCCTGGAACTGGCAGTTCAACAACGTGAAAGGAGAGGTTGCGGGTGCCATAGAACCTGTACCAGGAGACTGGAAGGGACTGTGTTAAATCACTAGTGAGACCATTAAAGTTTTAGAGATCCAATTCGGCTCAAAGAATCGAAGATCCTTGATCGGGAGGTCAAGCAGCCCGAGGAGAGAAGGGGGGTCTGCATCAGACTTTCTAACCAACCTTTAAAAATGTTCCTTTTATGTTACATAGAAAAATGCAGAAAAGAGAAGTCATAATAGATGGCCAAATATTCTGGATGTAACACTAGCTCATTTAACTATGATGAGTTTCCTCTCACTTGGCTCTCATTCCTTTATTATTTGATTATTGGTTGTTGGTTTCTTAAGGCCACCTTCATGGTGCATGAGGGTACTCATTTCCATCTTCATGAGTGTATATGTTGATACTAAGGACATGATCGAGACAAAATGTTTTTCGATACTGTTCACTTTTATGTTGGTTTCAATGCATTCAAAAGGCGATTCTTAATGCAATTGTAGATTTGAGTCATTGGGGGGCAACCAAAAAGTCAGTTGTTGACTTTACAGTTAGACCCTTCGATGACCAAAATCTACAATTAGGTTATAGTCAGAGCATTTATAACAATTTCTCTAAAAATTAATAACATTTTTGAAAGGGTGCATGTTTCACTAACCTTAACATTGATGACTTATGAAACATTTTTCTTTAGTTTTTATTTTTATTTTTACATGTTTCACTAACCTTAACTTTTGAAATATTTTTCTTTAGTTCGTTTTATCTTTTTAAAACTTTTTAACTTAGTTTTGTTAAATATAGAATCAATTTTTGTCTTTATTTTGCCAAAAATAAGATCCAATTTTGTTTTTTTAATCATTATTTATAGTGTTTTTTAGTCATTAAATTATACTAAAATCATAACTCCTTTGTTTTTCCTTCACATCATATTAGCATTGTGTTTCCTATGACAGTTCAGATTTTAAGTAATCGTTTTTGTGGTGACTCCA
>ML838600.1:0-30895 GCA_009831015.1 Picea engelmannii
ACATAACAATCATGAAAGGTCTAATTTTGAATATGGAAGAGGACATAGTAAAACTAGTCAAAACAATATAAACTACTCTTACAACAGATTTGACACTTTAAGATATGAGACTGAATGTTATAAGTGTAACAACTTTGGGCACGTGTCAAGAAATTGTCCTATGAGTTTTTAGAAATTTAATGAACCTACTTACATAGATCTGAAAACCAAATATTGGAAAAAGAAAAGTGAACATCTGAACACTGAAAAATGCACTATAGCTCTACAAGCATAACATAAAGTAAAATGGGTTGTGGATAGTGGATGTTCAAAGAATATGACAAGTAGAAAACAAATCTTTGTTGAACTAGATGAAGGAAAATAAGGTATAGTCACTTTTGGAAATGATCAATCAACTAGGATAGTTGGAAGAGGAACTGCATGTCTAAACAACAAGAAAATCATGGCTGAAAATGTCTTATTGGTTGAGGAAATCAAATAAAATCAAATAAACTAGTTGGAACAACCACAAGAACTTCAAGCAACATTTACATACTAGATGAAGAAAAGGAAAAATGTTATCTTGGGAGTGAAGATGAAAGCTGGTTGTGGCACAAAAGACTTGGATGCATTAACTTTGAAAATCTGATTCAGTTGAATAAAAAGGAATCAATAAGTGATTTACTTGTCATAAAAAATCTTTCAAGTTTTGTTTGCAAGCAATGTCAACATGGTAAGCAAACTAGAGTTAAATTCAAAACCAAAGAACATTCAACAACTAAACCATTGGAAATAGTACATGCTGATGTCTGTGGACCTATGAGAACAACAAGATTAAAAGGAGAAAGATATTTTCTACTATTTGTGGATGACTTTACTAGAATGACATGGATGTTTTTATTGAAAACAAAATCTGAAACTTTTAGCTGTTTTCAAACCTTTAAGGAGTCAACTGAAAATGAATGTGACATGAAAATCAAATGTTTAAGATTAGATAATGGAGGAGAATTTGTGTCTAAAGAATTCAACAAGTACTGTGATGAAAATGGGATAAGAAGACATTTTTCTGTTACTGAAACACCTCAACAAAATGGAGTGGTTGAAAGGAAAAATAGGACTGTTATGGAGATGGCTAGAACTATGCTCAATGACTCTAAACTAAGAAACATACTGTGGCCTCAAGATGTTCATACTACTGTTCACATTTTCAATACAAGCTTGCTGAGAAACAATCATTTTAAGACACCCTATCAGATATGGAAAGGGAGACCAACCAGTGTTA
This sequence comes from Picea engelmannii, assembly GCA_009831015.1. Classification (NCBI taxonomy): domain Eukaryota; kingdom Viridiplantae; phylum Streptophyta; class Pinopsida; order Pinales; family Pinaceae; genus Picea; species Picea engelmannii. Next base: position 1,262 of record ML838600.1, read on the forward strand.
AACATTTCAGAAATTTTGGTAGTAAATGTTATATCAAGAGAATTAACAAGCATTTGGGAAAATTGGACTCAAGAGCAGATGAAGGTATTTTAGTTGGGTATTCTTGTTCAAGGAAAGATTATAAATGTTACAACTTCAGATTGAACAAAATAGTTGAAGCCACAGATGTGAAATTTGATGAGTCCTCATTTTTGAAGTCCAAATCTAAACAAAAGAATCATCAAATATATGAGATATATGACAAGCATAAAATGAATGATAAAGTAAGTGAAATAGAAGAAATAAGGCTGCTGACAGTGAACAATTAATTCCTACTTTGATACAGGTCACAACTCCATCCAAAAGAATGACTCCTTCAAAGACTCCAAGCAAGAGAATACAGAAAAATCACCTTGAAGAGAAGATACTTGGTGACATAAATGTAGGTGTTGGAACAAGAAGCAGAAAGCAAGAATCCACTTCAACTCATGAACATGTAGCTTTAATTTCTCTGATTGAACCCAAAAATATTGAAGAAGCAATTAAAGATGAATGCTGGATGAAAGAAATGAATGAAGAGCTTAGTCAAATAGAAAAGAATAAGACATGGGAATTGGTTCCTAGACCTTTGAATAAAAATATCATAGGGGCTAAATGGGTTTTCAGAAATAAGATGGATGAAGTAGGAAAATTCACCAAAAATAAGGCTAGATTGGTGTGTAAAGGGTATGCACAAGTAGAAGGAATAGATTATGGTGAAACTTTTGCTCCTGTTGCAAGAATGGAAGCCATTAGGCTGATTTTAGCTTATGCTAGTTCTAAGCACATTAAAGTTTATCAAATGGATTTAAAGTCTGCATTTTTGAATGGTGATTTAGAAGAAGAAGTATACATGGAACAACTAGATGGTTTTCAGGTACAAGAAGCAGAACAATATGTTTATAGGTTGAAAAAGGCATTGTATGGGCTGAAGCAAGCACCAAGGGCTTGGTATTCCAGACTTGACAATTACTTAAGGCAACAAGGATTCAAGAAAGGTAGCATTGATAGTAATCTTTACATGAAAGAAGAAAATAATAGCTTGATTATTATTGAGATCTATGTAGATGATATCATTTTTGGTAGTGATGATGATAGGCTCAGTAAACAGTTTGCTGAAAGTATGCAGAAATAGTTTGAGATGTCCATGCTAGGAGAAATGAATTTTTTCTTAGGCTTGCAAATTACTCAATCTGATAAAGGTATTTCCATTTCTCAAACCAAGTATATCAATGAAATGCTTAAGAAATTTCAGATGGAAGATTCTAAACTAGTTGGTACTCCCATGGTTACTGGCTGTAAATTAAGTAAGTTTGATGATACAAAAGATGTTGATCAAATAGTGTACAGATCTATGATTGGTATTCTTCTTTATGCTACAGCTAAAAGACATGATATTATGCATGTAGTTTGTCAAGTTAGCAAGTTTCAGGCTTCACCAAAAACTTCTCATCTACTTGCAGTCAAAAGAATTTTCAGATATCTTAAGGGAAAAATAGAGTATGGTTTGTGGTATCCTACAGGTAATCAACTTGATATTTATGCTTTCAATGATGCTAATTGGGAAGGTTGTGTTGATGACAGGAAGAGTACTATTGGAGGATCATTTTTTCTTGGAGGATGTCTTGTAAGTTGGCAAAGTAAGAAGCAATCAACAATGTCTTTGTCTACTGCTGAAGCAGAATACATTGTAGCTGCAAATTGTTGCACTCAGGTTCTATGGATGAAATAGATGCTGGAAGATATACACATTCATTATGATGAACCTATATCTATCTTATGAAATTAGTATTTCTAAACATCTTGTTATGTATTAAAAAACAAAGCACATTCCCATCAAATTTCATTTTCTGAGAGAGTAGGTTATGTCTAATGTTATAAAACTGGAATATGTTGACACAAAGGACCAACTTGCAGATATATTTACTAAACCATTACCCAAGATGCAATTTGAAAGTATTAGGGATCAGTTGGGGGTATTAGCTCTGTAATATGTTTTTATACTTAGAAATACAGGATTTCATGCTATAATTTTCAGATTGGTTATCAGATTGCACATGTTTATTGATTATTTTGATAGGGGGAGTTGCTGGCATGATACCTCTTTACAGGTGGTTTTCTTTGTCAGGAGGAGTATGATTTCTCCTTTGCCATAGATGTCAAAAGGGGGAGAAAGGATTTAAAGTTTGCCATCAATGCCAAAGGGGGAGTTTGTTGGCTAGGTTGTTGAATGAACAATGATGGAATTACATTCAACATGTTGTCAAAGGATTTAAGGTTCGCCATCAATGCCAAAGGGGGATTTTGTTGGCCATATTGTTGAATGAACAATGTTGGAATTACATTCAACATGTTGTCATTTGATGTTAACTTTAAATATGCAATATCAAATTTTAATATGGCATAAAATGTAAGTTTAATATGGCATAAAATGTTAGCAATGGTTATGGCCGAGGTATGTTTAAAATGGCATAAAATGTAAGTTTAATATGGCATAAAATTTTAGCAATGGTTATGGCTGAGGTCTACATGGGTTAGATCTTCTCCAAAATTGACATATTAGTTAAATGGCCAAAAATGGCGCTTACCTTGGAGGAATAAAGAAGGCTTGCCCTTAGTACTAAAAAGGAAAACGAATCCACGGTGGAGGTTTTCGTGGGCTTGAGCGATGAGATCCAATGCTCCACATTGCATCGCTTAATGAAACAAACGCACGATAATGAAGGTTTCAAAATTTCGATGGATGTGACCTTGAGAACATGTGGCATCATATTATTGCATTGTTTCTTGGAGGCCTGTACATTGAAATCTCTTTTTAGTTTTTTCGATAAGTTCCTTTTTGGTTGTATTATGGTCTTATGGTTTAGCTCATGCGTATGGTCGAAGTGCTCGAGGCTTGTTTTTGTTGAAAAGTCAAAACTCAATGTATGCTCATTGAATGACGCTGATTAAATGATGAAACAGATCGAACGATTGCTGTTCTTCTTGATGCCTTAGCCAATAATAATTTTTGTAAGGTAGTTGTTCAGTTATTGTAACTGAATCTTCGATGCTTGAGGGTTATGGTGTACGTGTTGAATGCATAGAGAGGTATTCATTCAGTTGTATAACTGAATTATCCTGATCTTGAGGGTTCTGGTGTATGATTTGAATGAACATAAATGGAATTGAAAATGTACATGGGATGAAATCGTTCTGGGTAGCTGTTTCTCTTGAATAGAAAGGAGGAAATTTGTTTTCTCTCTGTAATTGAAATGAACAGAATTATAGACATACAGAGACGATGAAAACAAAGAATTAATGAAGAGCAGAGAAATATGAAGAAAGAGAACTAGAGATCAATTGATTGAAAGTGATACAGGTCCATAGGATTTATGCAAAGAAGTTCATGAAAGAAACATGGAATATACACAGGTGCAACCGTTCTGATTTCTTTTGAAAGGTATATATATATATATATATATATATATATATATATATATATATATATATATATATATATATATATATATATGATGAATGAATTGTTTCAAATATATTCAGTAAGATAATGTGCAAAGAATATACTTATTTGATAATATACTTATTTGATTTACTATTAGATAATATTTGAAGAGAGCATTGATTTATAAGTGGTTTAGTCAAGAATGGATTCTAATATGAATATATAAACAAAGATGATTTGAATGCTTAATATCTGACAGAGAAGATAAAGAATTGGTTTGCAGGTTCTTAGTGACAGAGAAGGATTACAGGGTTGTAGGGAGGAGCAAGGGGAGATTGTAAAAGTCTCATGTACAAGTTGGTGCTTGTACATCTGGGGGGTGTAGCTTCCATTCAGTAGGTATTGAAGAAATAGAGGTAGCAACCTCATCTGGGTTGTAGCTTAGATAAAATAAGAATGTAAAGAGAAGTTGGAGCTTGCCTTTCATTCATAAGAACAAGAGGTTTTTCCCTTTTGGGTTTCCTCATGAAAAAAACAAATCACTGTGTCACTGTTTCATTTATGTGATTGTATATTTATTGGTTAAATGTATTACTACAAGTTAAATGTTAAAGGCATGATTTGTTGATTAATAAGTAATCTGATTATAAAATAAAGAAATTTATACAACTGATTCACCCCCCCCTCTCAATTGACTTATCCTATTCAACAACTTAGCCCAATTTTAGATCTTTGCACTCCTTGCAATAGATTCTTACGCAAGACTTAGCTTCTTGCAGGCGACTATGCATGCCTTGCAACAGTCCCTTTGCACTCCTTGCAAATGGAAAAGTTACGCTATTTCTTCTGAGATTATGAGTCGAAACAAACTCTGTCACTCCTTGCAATAGATTCTCATGCAAGACTTAAGTTCTTGTGACGACTGTGCACACCTTGCAATATTTTCTTTGCACTCCTTGCAAATGGAAGTTTCATGCTATCTCTTCTGAGCTTCTGAGTCGAAACAAACTCTGTCAACACACTCCTTGCCGACTGTATGCACACCTTTCATGAACTCAACAAAGAGAACAATCAAAACTTATGTAAACATTTCACAGTTTCATATAATCAACAACATAACTCATTCATTCATGAAAACAAAATAATAGGGAATTGTAAACAATAGTGACACCATGCATTTGGATCAATTTTCCTTTGTTATATTCATTCAAATGTAAATGGCTACAATTATGATAAAAAAAGAACTAAAAATTCAGCAACAACTAAATCACAACAATATACTACTAATTTGTAGTAGCTTCATTCAGGCATACAACATCTCTATTTATCTCAGAGAGTCCTTAGGGTCCCCCCCCGACTACTCATCTTCTCGAAAAAAAACCTAACTGCTACATAAGTTTTGTTACATTCAAGACTAGGAGTGAAACTCCTAAACCATTCATGATCATTCAGCTCTCAAGAATTTGATCTTCTTCAATTTTCGATCATTTAATTTTTTTTTTTTTATAGAGAACGCCAGTGGTTAAGATTATGAAATGATTCAAAGGCACACTAAGGCATTGAGTTGTCTCTCCATGTGTGCTTGCTGATGATGCTCCTACATCATATCCCCTGGCCAAAAATTCATATACTCTTGTCCATGATCTCCTACACTGACTTTCCATGCCTCTGGATATCAGCTTCATTTTCCCAACTGGCATCTTCTATCGGGGGTCCATTACACTTGACCAAGTATTCAAAATAGGTCTTCTTCCTGGTCTTCTTGCCAATCCTCTGATCAACGATCTTCTCCATTTGTGGTTTCTCTGCTACAGGCATATGCTTCTCCCACTGAATCTTCTCTTGATCTTCTGATCTCTCTGTGTCATATTCCCTATAAGGATACAGGTCTGATATGTTGAATATGGGTGATATGCCCACATCATTTGGTAGCTCAATCTCATAGGCATTTGCATCAAAATTCCTTAATATTTTACATGGTCCTATCTTCTTCATATTCAACTTGTTATATGTTCCCCTTGGGAACCTTTCTTTCTTGAGATGTGCCAGAACCTGATCTCCTACTTCAAATTGAAGCTCTCTGTGATGTTGATCAATTCTGCGCTTGTACTCTCGGCTAGAATTCTGCAACTACTCTCTGATATGGCAATGGAGATTTTGCATTTTTTCAGCAAAATATTTTTCTGCAGCGTTTTTGATCTCATTCTGTTCCAAGTCTCTCAACTCAGCTACTCATCTTGGATGCATTCCATACAATATTTGGAATGGGCTCTTTCTAGTGATCATATTTGGTGAGTCTTTGTATGTAAATTCTTCTTGTGGCAGAATCTGATCCCACTGACTATGATGCTTAGTGACCAGACTCCTCAATAAGTTTCCCAAAATTCTGTTCACCACCCCAGTCTGTCCATATGTACGAGGGTGATACGCTGAACTGAAGGACAAATCTATCCCCAACTTCTTCCACAATGTTCTCCAGAAATGAACAACGAATTTGGTATCTCTATCTGAGACAATACTTTTGGGTAATCCATGAAGTCGAACAAATTCATTGAAAACTAAATTTGCAACATGTGTTGTGATGTAGGAGCATCGTAAGTAAGCCAACAAAGTAAGCATAGAAGCGAAGGACAGTTGGAAATGCACCAACACATATTTTGAAGACATTTTGAATTCAAATAAAGGAACATTAATGTAATATCTGGAAAGATGTATTTGCATTTATGTTTTGGAGATTGTAAACAGATCTTGAGCGCTTCTCTCATCTGTCAGTTATGGAGGCATTTAATTGCAATAAATGTAAAGTAGAGAGATTTTAATTCCGATTAGATAGCTAGAGCTGTAAGAGGGAAAACTCTAGGAAGCTCCCTCGTAGGTATTGCATTGTAATAAATTATTCTTAATTGTAAGTTGTAGAGCAAGAGAATACGAGAGCAGAAGAACAGAGACTGTAAAAATATTATAAGCAAACAACTTTTGCTATTGAACCCATGTACAGATGCACTTGGATTAATATAAAGAAGTTTTGATCCAATTTCATGGTGTTTTTATGCATTCCATTTACATCTTCAAATGGTATGTTTGCAGTTTGCTTATGTTCTCTGTCATGCATGTATTTTCAATGATATGTGCGTATATGCTCATGATTTCATGGTTGAATGTATGAAGTCTGTGAGAAGAGAAGAGTAAGTTTCAATTTTTTCTCTTCCTAAGAAATCCTGCAAGGAGTGCAGTGAGAGTTCGCAAGGAGTGCGTTGACGAAGTTCTGAGTTTTATCTCAGAAAAGCTCAGGTGGGATACCGTTGTTCTTATACTAGGAAGAATGCAGGTGTAGAACTAGAGTTGTGCAAAGGGTGTGCAGGCCAGAGAGAGTATTAGACTTTACCAACCAAGGAGGAAGGTTGAAGAACTGTTGTTGCAAGGAGTACACCGATTTAGAAGCATGAATAACTAGTGGTTATTAAGAATGCCGCAAGGAGTGTGTGCAAGAATCATTTAGGAATCCTTGAGGTTGCAATAGAACACAACTCAGGAAGGATAGGGACTTGGAAGAAGTTCAAAGGAAGGATGAGGTCTAAAGTCGCCTCGCAGAAGCAAAGTTTAGAAGAAAAGACAAGGTATTTGAGCAAGAGTCCTTGAGAAGTCTGAACGAATGGTCAAAATTCTCAGAGGGAGAATCGTGAAGTTCCGTGGGCCATTGGATCTTGTAGACCAATGGGGAGATTAAGGCCAAGTGTCTTTCAACACTCGTAAGCTCAGGAGGGATAGTGGTTGTTGGATCTGGATAAACGAGGGCCATTGATCACATACTTGAATTCATCGTTTCGTAAGTCGGGGAGTGGAGGACATTGTGACTCAGAGTCGAGAGTTGTGAACTCTCGATTCACGGAGTCCCGATAGAATCAGGACTGTCAGATCACGGGAATCTCAGAGCCATCGATCGTGACGAGGAACCATCGTGATTTCAGCTATCGGTGAAAGGTGTTCTTTGCATTAAAAATCGCCGGTATGTGAAATCCTAAATTGCCGAAAGATTTGGCCCCAGGTCGCCGTTGAGGGTCACGTCAAGAAAGTGAAGGGAGGAATCAAAGGAACTGTTAGCCTTTCGGGGTTTCAAGGATTGAAAAAGTCAGGGAGACTCATACTAGGGGTTACAAAGTCATGAAACCCAATATACCCTTGTGGTGGAGTGCGTGGTCACATCAGTTGGTCACATGGATGAGAGTTGGCGCTTAGTGCTTGTGCGCATAGGCATAACTCCTAAGAAGGACCTATGGATAGACACTTGTGTGTTGAGGATTCTTGCGGGGAATCAAAGAGTCAATCATACTCAAAGGGGAGATTAAGAACGATCCTTAGACCGAGAGGTCGTGCAGAACCTGCTGAGGTAGGGGGTGCTGCACCATGTTGCATCACTAGTCTTCTAGCATGGGATAAAGTGTGCCATCTTTGAAAATCTATCCACTACCACAAATATGGAATCACATCCTCTTTGTGTTCGATAGGCCCAACAAAAAATCCATGCTTATTGATCCCAAGGCCTCTCTAGTATTGGTAATGGTTGATACAATCCAGTGTTTTGTCTTTTTCCTTTTGCATGTTGGCAGATTCTACATCTGTTTACAAACTTTACCACTTTTGTCCTCATACCAGGCCAGTAATATGAAATTCTCAATTGTGCAAATGTTTTATCATGGCCGAAATGTCCATCCAATCCTCCACTATGATTTTCCTTCAAAAGGTTATCCCTCATTGAGCATTTTGGTATGCACAACTAATTGCCTTTGAACAACAATCCCTCTTGAATCATAAACTCCGTCCACTAGCTCCTATCTCTCACCACAATATTTGCACATGCTTTGTATGCTTCCTTGAAATCTAGATCCTTACAATATATATCCTTAAGGTGTTCAAACCCTAAGGTCTTCACCTGAAACTCCTGCAAAATCAAACATCTCCTGCTTAATGCATCAACAACTTTGTTAGCATTTCCAGAAATATGTTTTATGACAAAAGTAAAATTATGCATAAACTCAATCCACTTTGCATGTCTTTGATTTAATTTTTCCTGTCTGGTTATGAATTGTAAAGCCTGGTTATTGCTATACAAGACAAATTCCTTTGGAACAAGGTAGTGCCTCCATTTCTTCAAGGCTTGAATTATGGCATAAAACTCTTTGTCATATGTGGAGTACTTTTTCTTAGTCTCATTCAACTTCTCACTAAAATATGCAACATGCCTATTATCTTGGCTCAAAATTGATCCAATTGCAACTCCACTTGCATCACATCTCACTTGAAATCTCTTTCCAAAATTTGGCAAGAACATAATTGGTCATTCTGTTATCTTCTCCTTCAATATATTGAATCCCCTCTCAGTCTCCTCTGTCCATTTAAAATACTTGCGCCTCTTCTTCACCGTATCCATCATAGGTGCACAAATTCCACTAAAATTTCTAATGAAATTCCTATAGAAACTTGCTAATCCATGGAAGCTTCTCACTTCAAACATACTCCTTGGTGATGGCCATTCTTTGATTGATTTCACCTTCTCTAGATCCATCTTCAATTCATTTGAAGAGATCAAAAAACCCAAGTAAATGAGCTCTGTCTTCATAAAAGAGGACTTCTTTAGATTTATCAACAACTTCTCATGCTGTAGTCTCCTCATCACTAAGTCCATATGTCTCAAATGATCCTCTTTAGTCCTACTAAAGACCAGTATATCATCTAGATATACAACCACAAACTTACCAATAAAATATTTTAGTATTTCATTCATTAACCTCATAAAATTACTCGGGGCATTTGTTAAGCCAAATGGCATAACAAGCCACTCATACAACCCTTCATTTGTCTTAAAGGATGTTTTCCACTCATCACCTTCTCTCATCCTTATCTGGTGATATCCACTTTTCAAATCTACCTTAGAAAATAAATTTTCTCCACTTAAACAATCCATTAAGTCATCCATTCTTGGCAAAGGAAATCTATACTTGATGGTGATCTTGTTAATGGCTCTCAAGTCTGTACAGATTCTCCATCCTCCATCCTTCTTTGGACTCAACATAGTTGGTACTACACACTAACTCAATCTTTCTCTAACCAAACCCTTGTCTAACAATTCTTGTACTTGGTTCTTTACCTCCTCATTCTCTTGAGGTGTCAATCTGTATGCTTCTTTGTTTGGCAGAATTTCTCTTGGTATCAAATCAATATGATGATTGATACTTCTAATGGGTGGAAATGAGTTAGGAAACTCATCCATTACTATGTTAGAAAAATTATCCAACAACTCCTAAACTTCTTCAGGAAAATCATCCATCAAATTACTTGTAAGGACAACTTTGGGTTTCCTCACCACAAAAAACTGCATCTCCTGTCCCTTTTTGACTTCACTTAGGTGTTCCTTCCCACTCATGAGAAGTATGCTTGTACTGTCTTCCTCTTTTTCTTTATTCTCCTCTATTGGCAACAACATGTGTGTCCTACCATTCTTCTCCAAGGTGTAAGTATTTTTCTCCCATCATGAATGACATTTATGTCAAACTTCCATGGTCTTCCCAACAAAACATGACATACATCCATGGAAATAACATCATACATAATTTCATCTCTATATCCTCCTATCTTAAATTCAATGAGGCATTGTTTACTGACCATTACATGGTATCTTTTCTACAACCATGAGACTTTATATGGATTTGGATGTGTAGTTGTCTTCAACTCTAGTTTCTCCACCATCTCTATGGAGACTAAGTTATCAGTGCTCCCACTATCAATTATCACCTTCCATACTATGTCTTTAGTCTTGCAAGCTATCCTGAATAGACTATTCCTCTACACTGGCTTATCAATTTCTGGCTCTAGTTTTAAGAGAACCTTCCTCAACATCAGGGATTTTCCATCCTCTGCACCTTCCGCTTCAACATTCTTTTTCTGTGCTTATGAAATGTGAGCTTCACCTCCTCCATATTTATTTTTCTTGGGACATTCCCAAGACATGTGTCATGTCTTTCCACTGGCATAACACCTTACTTCTCCTCCTCTTCTTCTTCTTCTCTCTAGAAGAACTTCTTCCACCACCTTGTCTTCCTTGGGAACTTCCTCCTCTTTCTGAGTGATTATGTGGTTTCTCAGTCTCGCCTTTGGATTTCTGTGTCTTATCATGGGAAACTCCCTTGCTTTTGCTTGGGATTCTTCCTTTGTTTCGTTGACTCTGTTTCCTGGAAAACTTCTCCTCCACCTTTAGAGCAATCTAATAAGCATCCTCTATTGTCCTTACTGACATCATGCTGATCTCATCTTGGATTTCATACCTCAGGCCATTTATATACCTGTAAAATTTTTCCCCATCCTTCTCTCGTTGTTCAGTCCTGATATTCAACTTGTAGAACTCCTTTGTGTACTCTTTCACTGTCATAACCTTCTGTCTCAGGTTATGCAACTTCCTAAACAAATTTGTTTGATAATCTTTGGGCATGAATTTAGCCTTAAGCTTGGCTACCATTCTATACCAATTCTTTATCTTCTGTTTTCCTTTCCTTCTCCTCTCAGCTTGCAGTTCATCCCACCATAGTGCCACATGTCATTTCAACTTGGTGACAACATGTCTCACCTTCTTCTTTTCATCAAAATCTTCATAGTCGAAATATTTGTCCATGGATCTTATCCAATCGAACAACTCTTCAACATCCAAATTGCCTTCATACATTGGGATGTCTACCTTGGCTCTAGCTCCCAATTTAACAACTACTCTCAGTAAGCGTTCTTGGACAACATTTTATCTGGTAGCTTCTTTGACTTCTACTTATTCACTCTTTGCATCACTGATGTCCCCAACATCAGGTGCCCTCCTTTGCGTTGCCTCCATCGCCTCTAATCTTGCACGAAGCTCTCTCATTTCTCTTTCTGCAATGCGATTGGATAAAGGTGTCTCCACTTGTCTCCTTGGTGGAATTGTGTTGTCTGTATCTCACGCACAGATTACACCTTCAAGCTCTTCTTCATTTCTTGAAAACAATTTCAGGCTCTGATACCACTTGATGCAAACCCCCCTTCTCTCTTAAGGGGCTACGCGACCTCCCGGTCAAGGATCTTTGATTTTTGAGCCAAATCATCTCTCTGAAACCTTATTGGTATCACTTGTGTTTTAACACAGGTCCTTTCAGTATTCTAGTGCAGGTTTTATGGCACCCACAACCTCTTCCTTCGTGTTGCTGAACTCTCAAGTTTTAGGCGCTTGCTCCTCTCCCGTTAGCCCTCTTCCGTATATGACCTCATGTTATGTCCTCATGTAATCATTCTATTTCAAGGTGACCTAGAGTGGTTTGAGACTACACCACTTTTATCCCCGCAATTCACTAGTAGCTACCATGCATCCCTCTGGCAATACCGTGGTTTCAATTGCGGACTGCTCCAAGATTTTTAAAACCCGAGCACCTTCTGTCCCTGCAATTAAGAATGATCATCGATATTGTGATCTCGGGTGTTTCCTATTGATCGACAACTAAGATCTTTCCTCTTTCTTCCTTGGTGAACTATCAGTCAACGACCCTTTTCCTCCTTTCGCACACACTCCCAAATATCCATGGTCTATCGACGCGTGCCCTTCTTCCAATCTAACAACTACGATTGATTTCACCCTCTTTGGGCTTCGGGATTTCAACTCTCAGTCTTTGCTTCCCCACAGAGTGATTTTACATGAAGACAATGATCTATTGACGTGTATCCCTCACATATTGATGAATGTGGTTCACTTTGGCTCTTTAGGATTTGGGAATATCAACTCCTGAACACTTGCTTTCTCCCAGAGTAGTTTCACCCGAAGTTCACAGATCTCTGTTGTGTGTCCTTCTGAATAGAATGACTATGGTTTATTTTGGATCTTTAGGGTTCAATAATTTCAAATCCTCACCTGAAATCCTTGAAGTGACTTTCCCCAAAATCTCATATCTATTGACACGTATTTCCCTGGCGACCAATGACCAGGATCTACTTCAACTGTTCGACAATTTTTCTCTCTCCTTGTTTACAAACTTTCGAAGTTGTAGATCTTGCGCCACCTGTCCCTCTGGATTATGGATGGTCCCTATCCTGTTTGAGACTTCGCAAATCCTTGCTCCTGTGCACAAATAGAGATTTAAATCTCATGCACTTTTCCCAGATCCAATGATCTAGAATGATCTTGCTCCCTCTTGAATGGATCTTAGTCGATGACTCGTGAAACCTTCAGAATGTCATTTCCCTTGAATATTTCTGTTGCTATCTCTCGTGAGCTTTCTCCTTTGAACCCTTTGACTCCTTAGAGGGTTACTTCGACACTTAGCTGAATTTCATATCTGTGCACTCCTTGCAATAGATTCTTAAGTAAGACGTAGCTTGTTGCGGGCGAATGTGCACACCTTGTAGCAGTCCCTTTTTACTCCTTGCAAATGGAAAAGTTATGCTATCTCTTCTGAGCTTAGGTGTCGAAATAGACTTTGTCACTTCTTATAGTAGATTCTCACGCAAGACTTAAGTTCTTTCGATGACTGTGCACACCTTGTAGTAGTCTCTTTGCACTCCTTGAAAATGGAAGTTTCACGCTATCTCTTCTGAGATTTTGAGTCGAAACAGACTCTGTCGGCACACTTCTTGCAGACTGTATGCACACCTTGCATGAACTCAACAAAGAGAACAATAAAAAATTATCTAAACACTTCACAATTTCATATACTCAACAACCTAACTCATTCATTCATGAAAACAAAATAAAATTGTAAACAGTAATGACACCATGCATTTGGATCAATTTTCCTTTGTTATATTCATTTAAATGTAAATGGCTACAACTATGATAAAACAAGAACTAAAAATTCAACAACAACTAAATCACAAGAATCTCCTACTAATTTGCAACAGTCTCATTTGGGCATACAACATTTCTATTTATCTCAGAGAGTCCTTAGGGATCCCCCTCGACTACTCGTCTTCTCGAAAAAAAACCCAACTGCTACCTAAGTTCCATTACATTCAAGACTAGGAGTGAAACTTCTAGATCATTCATGATCATTCAACTCCCTAGAGTTTGATCTTCTTCAGTTTTTGATAATTTCAAAAAAAAAATATTTGCAGGGAACGCCAGCAGTTAATATTCCAAAATGATTCAAATGCGTGCTAAGGCGTTGAGTTGTCTCTCCACGTGTGCTCGCTGATGATGCTCTTGCATCAATACCAAATCCAATGTGTATTTCTCCTTCACAAAAATGGTATTCATGGTAGTGGGTTTTGCACCTCTGCCATCAAATCATAGGCCTTCATGCTTCTATGTTGAACCTACATAGAATAGATCTAGCTAGGAATTGACATATATAGTTGCAGAGAAAATGTGATAAAAGAGAAGCAAGAGACAAATAATGGAAGAATTTTCATTAACCAAAAGAATGAATGATAATTTACACATGATATACTCTGTATAACTCAACTAATGCACACTAGAGGAGAAGCCAATGTGGCATAGTGGTGGTCTAGAGTGATCTGGAAACACACCAACAATTACGGGAGTAAACTGCCACCTAGTCTAGTCTCTCGAGCAGTTACTGGAGTGAACTGCTACCTAATTGAGTTAACTAGTCTATCATTATTCAGTTAACCGACTGAAACAAATTGAAGTGAGGAGGAGATAAGGGAATCAGGAGTAATTCACTAGTTTGGTGATGATCCCAAGGACAATGCACATTAGCTAGTGATGATCCAAATGTTGCATGGTGATAATCCCAATGTAGCATCTAGACTCCACTCAACTGATCGAATTGAAGTGAAAACTGAAGAAAATATTCTCCCAGAGGAATATCCTTCCTAAAACATAGGATACTGAATAGTGACTAATAAACATAGGAAAAATCTTAGGAAAAATAAATCCTAGGTGTGTGTGAAGTAACTTCAACACCCCCCTGAACATCACTATGGTGAAAATAAATAATGGGTCTCGACAACGAGGCCATGTTAGGTACCCAAATAAAAAAGATACACTAAAATAAATGAGGAAAGAGAGAAAACCTCATGGGAAACCCCCCCTCAAAGTAAAATGTATGTAAAAAGAAGAACTGATAGTTGCTAGGCAATTGTGTCCTTCACTCCAAGATGACTTCACAGAGAATGGAACTTCTTCTCAGTGAAGGTCTTGGTGAAGATGTATGTAGTCTATTATAAGGATTAAAATGTAGGTCAATGATCCCCTCATGTACTAAGTCCTAGATGTAGTGCATGTGGATCTTGATGTTCTTCGTTCGCTACCTCTGAACTAGATATCTGCAGAACTTCAGAGTGCTCTGGTTGTCGCACATGATGACGATCGACTGATCAAATTGAATGACCAACTCAATGAGAAAATGTTGTAGCCACATATCCTGAATGGTTATGTTAACTACCCCTCTGTACTCTGCCTCGACTGAATATAGAGAAATAAAAACCTGCTTCTTGCTCGACCAACATATAGGCCCAAAACCAACACTAAGTGAGTAACCAGAAGTGGAATTGCAATCAAGTCTATCACCAACCTAGTCAGAATCAGTGAACCTGATGAGGTCCTATGTAGATTCTACTGCATAATGAATCCCATAGGTGATGGTGCCCTATACATATCGAAGGATACACTTTGCAGCCTTCCAATGTAGCTCATACAACTCCTGCATGAACTTAGAGACTACTCCAATTGTATAGGAGAGGTCTGGTCTGGAGTGTGTGAGATAAAAAATCTCCCCACTAGATGTATGCATAATGTGTTGTCAACGAGTGGAGTGTCCCCACCATCCTCAAGTCTAACTCTTGATAGGAAATCATTCAAGGAAGATTTGTAGTCTGTCATGTGAAATATCTCACGGAGATCCCGTGCATACTTGGCCCGAGGCATACTTGGCCTGAGACAGTTTGATGCATGATGCATCCTCATTGATCTTGAGTCTAAGGAAAAAATGTAGTAGACCCATGTTCGTCATCAATAACCTTTCATGTAGAATCCTCTTGACTGCATTAATCACTGAAGTCGAGCAACCAATCATCAACAAATCATCAGCAAACAAAACTAGGAGTAGAAGTGAATCAACCGTCATGAGCATGTAAACATTTGGCTCTGATTTACAACGTACAAAGTTCTGTGACAACATGTAGGAGTCCATATTGGCATACCATGCCCTTAGAACCCACTTGAGGCCATAAAGAGACTTCTTCATTCGATTGACCAAATATGAATCGTGCATAAATCTCCGGGGTCGGTCCATATATATCTCCTTAGAGAGATCACCGTGAAGAAATGAATTCTTCATGTCCTTTTGATGGACTTACCATCCCTTGGCTGCCGCAATAGAAAGTGCCAAACATATGGAATCCATATTCACTACTTGAGTGAAGGTCTCATCATAGTCAATACCATGCACTTGCTAAAAACCTTTGGCAACAAGAATGGATTTGTATCTACTAATCTATCCATCCGCTGTGCTCTTGGTCCTGTAGACCCATCTACACTTGAAAATTTTCCTTCCAAAAGTAAGGGGAACTAGATCCCAAGTTTAGTTCTCAAGGAGGGAGTTTCACTCCTCTTGCATGGAAGATTCCCAAAAGTGATTTCCAACAACCTCACCATAATACTGTGGATTTGAAGACTGACCCAAGAAAATATGCCCGGGTGGCAATGGTTCAGTGGCAGTGAGTGAAAGAGGAGGCTCCTCCAAATCAAATCAAGTTCTTCTAGTGTCAGCTAGATCCCCAACAAGATCCCCTGCATCCTGGAGAGTAGTCTGAGCTCACTTGGGCTTTGACTCTGGATCTGCATCTACATCTGGATGCACTGACTCTGCATCTAACTATACTGACTATGTATCTAGATCATCTAAATCCTATGAATCAAAACTCTCATCTGAAGAAGGGTCGGCATGTGCATGCTCATCATCTTTGACAGGTGGAAGAACAAAGGTGTCTGCATGTGGCTACTGAGGTACATGCAAGACATTTTCCTCGAATTAAACACTTCACTCAATGATGAACCAGTTTGAGGAAATATTAATAAGTATGTATCCCTTCACACCATCGGGGTATCCAACAAAGACATACTATGTTCTCTGTGGATCAAGTTCCTTCCTCTTCTTAGAGGGAGTCTTGGCCCATGCACGTGAACTAAAAATACGAAAGTGGGTCACTTCCGGTTTGAGGCCGCTCCAAGCCTCGTGGGGGATATTATCCTTGCCATATCTATGGGGAGATATATTTTGGATGTAGGCTGCACAATTAAGTGCTTCATCCCATAATCTTTGTGGAAGTGACTTTGCATGTAGCATGGAATATGTCATCTCCTTTAGAGATCTATTTTTCCGCTCAACAAATCCATTTTGCTGCATAGTATAGAGAGCTGTGTGCTACAATTGAATCCCTGCCTCATGAAAAATATTATGTATCTCATGGTTGACGTAATATCCCTCGTTATTAGTTCAGATGATTTTTATTTTCTTTCCTGACTGTGCCTCAACAAGGGATTTGAAATCTTTTAGGTGTTGAAAGACCTCTGTTTTTTTCTAGAGAAAGAAAATCCACATGAAGTGCATGAAATCATAAAAAAAAATGAGCATGTACCTTGCTTTTTTGATTGATGGATGCGGAAAAGGGCCCATGAGGTCACTATGGATCATATCTAAAGGAGAGGAAGCCCTCTGTGTCTTTCCTTTGTCAAATTTCTCCTCAGGGTGTTTTCCAAGAACACATCCCTCACAAATTCCTTTGGAGAAGTGGATTTCGAGTAAACCATCAACCATTCCCTACTTGCTAAGCTGTTGCATATATCTGAAATTTAAATGCCCGAACCTTTCGTGCCATATCCTCCTACTTTCATCAACATGGGTAAGCAGTAATGCAGAATCTGATTCAATAAATTCATAAAATGTGTGAAGTCTAGATTGATGATTTAATTCAATGGTAGCAACCATGGAATTGGTTTGCATGTCATAGATATCCACTGCATCAAGTTTGACTATGACTCTCTTTCTGATGTTGTAATTTTTCAACTGATACACAGAGAGAATATTGATATAAAATTTGGGAATGTGCAACACATTCTCGAAGCTTCCGTTTGTGAGTTCAATTCTTCCTTTGCCAGTGACCTCGACTGGAGAGTTGTCCCCCATTAGAATAGGAGGACCTTTGCATGCATCCAATGAAGAATATATGTCTTTTTTGGAATCCATGTGGTGTGATGCACCTGAATCTATGATCCAAGAATGAAGAGATGAGTTGATGGCAATCAAAGCATGGCTAGAATTGCCTTTCTTGGGATTCTGATCTTCTAGCTTCTTCTTCTTTGCACCCTCTAGGATGCAATCTCCAAGGTTGTTTTGTTGAAGTATTTGGCTCATTAGATATATTTGTTTCTGCGTACATGTAGATTTTGAATGGAATCCTTTATGGAAATAAGTGCATTTCTCCTCTTTTCTTCCCTTTCCACCTTTAGATCCGGAGGCATCGTTGAAGGGCTTTGAGTACCCTTCCTTCTTTGGATTTTCATGTGCTTTCCTTTTTGTTTTATATTTATATTTATGATATTGATGAATGATGTCATATTTCACAGTAAGTGCATGTTCCTTTGGGCCTTTGATTTTTCCCATGTTGATGAGCTTATTTTTATCTTGTGTTAGATATTTGCTAAAGTCCTCAAGAGAGGGCATCTTCCAGGTGGCTCTAGAGGAGAATCCAACTGAATGAAATGTGGATACAAAAAATGAGTATTCTGGAACAAGTTTGGAGAGAATGGTGAGAACCATTTGTTTCTCCTCAGATTTATCAAGCCCGCAAGCCTTGAGTTGCGACAACAAATCCCTATATTTGGTAAAGAAATCTTGGAGATTGTTGAATCTTTTTGGATCTAATGTGAGCAATTCCACCTCGAGCATGTGTCCCCTCATATTGTCCTATTTTCCAAAAATACTTTCCATGGTGGTCTAGGATTCATTGGGGGTTTTACAGATGGATATGTGAAAGATAAGTTAAGGAGAAATGAGACTGCATATTGTTCTAAATGCTTCATCCATTCGATTTAGATACTTGGATTTTTATATGGATGATGTTGGTTCCACCTCTTTGTTCATGGTTAACCTGTACAATACTCTACTTCGAAGATGCATGATTATATTCTCCTTCCATGCAAATAAGTTGTAAGGTGTAAGAATGAATTCTTTTGGAAATTCCATTTTTCCACTGTCTTCAATCTTCGGTACCTACAAAAATAATTTGGTGTGTCTTTTCCCTAGCAGTCCGTCGGCTCTGATACCATGTAAATGTGTTGAACCTGCATAGAATAGATCTAGGTAGATCTATTCTATGTAGGTTCAACACATTTACACAAGATTCCTCACATTGGCCTTTCTTTCCATAGAATGAGCTTGCCTTCAGAAACCAACAATTCATAGTATTATGGCCTTTCCTCTTATAGTAGTGACAAACAAGAGGCGTCTTCTTCTTTCCTCGACTGATTGACATGCTACTTCTTCTAACTACATGTGTATGCTAAGCCTATGATCTCTTCTTATTTCTACCGTCCTTTAATTATCCACAAGAAGTATGTGGTGGTAGTGAGATACCACCTTCACTTATCGTTGTTTCTCCTTGTGATGAGGATACCAAATCCAACGTATATTTCTCCTTCAAAAAAATGGTCTTCATGGTAGTGGTTTTTTCACCTCTGCCATAAAATCATAGGACTTCATGCTTGACCCATGGCATATATACAATGGGGATCAAGATGCCTTGTCTTCTATTTCCTAATCCTTTTCCATCATAACCCATTTTCTTTAGGATCTTGGAGCCAATGCCTCTAGTATGCTTCTCAAATTCACCAAAATTCTCATGAGAGAAATACAAAGAAGGTGAGATTACAAGAGTGGTTTCTATCATGGTGTTGGTCAAGGCTATGAATATGTATGGAGATTACAAGAGTGGTTTATATCATGGTGTTGGTCAAGGATATGGAAATGGATGGAGGCCTTGCTTCCCAGTTCTCTTGGATAGTTTCTTGGAGCTTCTCTAAGGCCTCCTCCTTCTCTTCCAACTCTTGTTCCATCTGTGCCAACATCTGAGTGAGCCTATCTTCTTTCTAGTTATCCAATTGGATGGCCTTTTCACAAAGGTGTACAAGTTGTTCTTGGTTCTTGTCCCAATCTATTATAACCACAATGAGGGTGTCCTAACATTCTTAAAACTTATTCTTGAGCAATTGAAACAATCTTCTAGAGGTATCAATGTGCTTCTCCATCTTTCATCCTATTGTTGAAGATCTAAACCTTCTCTTTCAATTGATCATTCTCCTATTGAAGCTAAGCATTGCTAGACCTTAAGTCTTCCAACTTGTGTCTACTTTCTTTACCCATCCCAAGGTATGCAATTTTTTATTCAATATATTGGTAGCTATGTCACGATCAAGTATGAAATTGATTTGATACCATATGATTCGTAAACATGGGATTTATATCCCACTCGCTTTACCAACATTGATACTTCATACAATTAAATTTATTTTCTATATATTATCCTTTTACAAGCTACTATACCTACGGAAAGGAAACTAAGAATTTGTCCTCTACCCTATACAATGACCTTTCTTCTTCTCTTGATGAGAAAGGTCATTTCTCAATCTGGATTGCACACATGAAATAGCTAGAAATGGAAATGAAAATTAGAAAAATAAAAAATCAAATCTCTCCAACACTCTATCACTAAGAACTTAGTATATCCTACTTTCCAATATGATAATCAAGTCTTTGAGTCTTGGATTTAACATTCAATACAATTCTGAGTGCAACTACTCTTTGACTTCTGGGTTGACGGAATGGCTCATTCTTTTGGTTTGTAAAATGAGTAATGATACCCTATGAAGAGGAATTAGTATCATACACAAAGAAAACCTAATTTACCACTTTGATATCAACCATTTAATGAGAAATATTAGAGTCCCCTCTAGTACATGTTACCTTCTCTCATATAGGGGTAACTAGAGGAGATCATGTCTCATGGAAATCAATGAAGAAAATAATCCTGATGATCATGATGATCAGAATGCCCATATAGATCAACCCAGTATCCCCTTAGATGCGTCTTCATAAAAAAGAAACTCATTACAGTCAATCAGTAAGGCTCATTGGGAGATGGTGGCCCAACATATTATGAGGTAGATTAGTCCTTGTTTCATAAAAAGTGACATATTTAATACATTGGGAATTTGAGTAATGATCATAGGTTGAAGTTGGATAATGAATCACGAGTCCAAAAGTTATGATATTTTACTTGTTTCAACTTGGTGTCCATCTTGGGCATCCTAGTCCCGTGTTTTCACTCCAGGGGAAAATACGTACTACTGGTGGTTCCTTGAAAGGGGTAGTTGTTGACCAAAAATTGGTCATCTATATTTTCATGCGCTTGGGTTCATAAAATACTTGGTATCAAAATAAGCCATTTTTTGAACTTCTACAAGTTCACTCTGCAACCCTCAGTCTCATCTTTGCCATGCACCTTTTATATCATAAATCTATTTCTGTATGCCTAAGTTATTCAAGATATGGTCTGAAGGTCCGAAGGAGAGATTTTTAAGAATTTTTCTAAGTATCATGTTCTCCTCTCCATTTTCAAATTTTGGTTAAGTATTCTCATCACTTGTTTCTCTCACCTTTCACCTCTATCCATATCAACACTTAACCATTTTTCCACTTGTTTCCCTCTTTCATTTATCCTCTCTTCTCTCCCTTTCTAGATACTATACTTAGTTGTTTTTCAAAAACCATGGGTTGGCGGGTTTCAATATTTCATATACCATGTTTTGAGATATATATTTTGCACCCAAAGTTCCGTGATCTACATTTTTACCATCATATTTTTCGTGGGTGCCAAGCCCTTAATATTTATATTCCTTCTACATGCAAGTCTGAGCAACCGCCTTTCTACACTTAACATAAGTTTGATCGTCCATAACCGTGGGTTGGTGGGTTCATGAAATGTTTTATATTCAAATAAGATCTTTTCTATCCCCACAACCTACCAACTATCCCCTCAAATTCCGTTTCCCAAAATTCTCCCTCATCCCCTCTTGTCCCATCTCCCATACTTACCCAAATTCTCAAATCTATTCCAAGGCATGAAAACCAACGAATGAGAATATGACACATGGTAAGCTGAGGATCGTGACATATGACAGAAAATTGTGCGATGACACAGGGAGATGAGGTGGATCATTCCTGTGATGACACATGGGAGTGACTCATTGATGACAAGGCATGATATGGATGATGACAAGATTCCAAAAATTATTATTTTATTCGATAATTTCCAAGGGCTGAATCCTCCAAGCTCCATAATTTCTTCTCTTCTCGTGCTTCTTTCTAAGTGTATCAAGCACTTAGTATTATATATTATGAAGAATATAATATACCAATCCATTTGGGATATAATTTTAAACCAAAAATTCGAATTTTATGAAGGGAAGCACGGAAATCAATCCAAGGGCTGAGATTTTCCCATCAATTTTGATCGACAGTGGCTGAGCGTTGATCTTGCAGAAGCCATAACTTGCGCTTCGAGGGTCATAATTGCACAAAATATATAACGTTGGAAAGGTATTTCTATGTAGAGGATGTTGGTATAAGTTTAAAATGTTTAAATTTGGTACAAATTTCTCAGAAATTAAAATATCAGTGAACTGCATTTTTAATGGGCCTGCATGACAACTCAACTTAACGAGCTTATATCTTGAGATCCAGGCGATGGATTTGGGAAAATTTTATATCGTTGGAAATATGAGATGATAAAGATAAAATATGAAGTGGTTTAAAAGGTTAAATAATTGTTCTTAACTTCCATAAAATTAAATTACAATCGTCCTATTTTAGTGGAAAATTAATTAAATTCTGCAAATAAAATTTTATTTAAATTTTTTTTTTTATTAAACAGGGAAGGGGACCCATTTTAGATATGTATATATTGATGATATAATTTAAATTAAGCACTAATTAAATGGAATATTTCAAGAAGAAATGTGTACGGGAATTTTAAGAAAGAAGTAAAACCCTAACTACTCAAGTAGTTAGAAAATCTCTCCTTAAAAGGAGAAGAGAGTCTCCATCAAATGCCCAATAATAAGTATTGTCAAAAGGGAAGGAAGAAGGTACATCCATGGATACACAATCTATATTCTTATCAAAAGAAATAAATCTCCATATTCTCCATTTTTTTTGTTTTATATATTCTTCTACACCACTTCTCATAATTTTATGCTTGAGTCTCAGAGTTGGGCACACGACTGATTTGTTGAGTGTTATTATTTTATTATAAGATATTTTCTAATATGATCATGGAGTATTTGCAGCCACCTATATGGATTTCAAATATTTTTTAATGAATAACATCTTTCATAATGAAACTCCACAAAGAATTGCTTCGGGGTTGATCTCGACTGTGCTTTGTAACCACGTTTTCAGAATATAAGGTATTTGAGTTTGATCTATCAAATTATATTTTGATCTTGATTGCAGTACTCCGTTAAAATTATTTGATATGATCAAATCATTCCCTCCTATTAATAAGATATCAATGTATTTAACAATTGTTAAGAAGATTGTGTGTGATGTTGACCACAATTTAATTATGATGTTGAAGCCCTACTTCAATCTTTTCTTTTGCTGCATATAAAGATTGTACTCAGGTTATGGAAGAACCATTTTATTTCATAATCTCAAGAAATAATATTTAGGGTTTGTTTCCTATCACTCTCCTAATCCAAGATATCACATATATTTCTTTTAGTCCAAGAGGATTACCACCTCTCTAAAAATGAAGGGGGACTAATGTCCTCCTGAGGTTTCCGTTTTGGTCCTAACAGATTTAAGCGTCAACATTTTTGGCGACCATATTGGGGAACGATTTATTTTCAATATATTTGAGAAACTATAAGTCTCCATGGCTCAAATTTTTGAGAAGAATATTCAAGAAAATTGCTTCTTATTTTAAGCACGGCTCACATTTTTTGTGATTTCAAAAAGAAACGAGAGGCACCAAAGATTCGGGAGAATGAACTCCTTGGAAACTCCATTGAAAAAATTCAAAATGAATGGTTTCATTCATGTCATAATGCTTCTTTATATTCTTCATCAATCCCATCAAAGGATTTGTAAGACTCAACAAAAGGGAGAAATACTCAAAGAAGAAGGCGATTTCATAATATCCCTTTAAATCTACCAAAAGTAGACTTTCAAATGCCAAATATTCCTATTGAATTTTTTTCTACATTTTTTGGGGATGCTTTAGAAGATGCAGAGCAACACTTGATTAATTTTAAAGGTACATGTTATGATTTCAACCTCACCGAAGATAATGTTACATGTATATTATTCTTACAAAATCTGCGAGAGGATTCTCTTGAATGGTACGGTTCATTAATGCCTAACTCCATTACTAGCTGGGATGTGTTAGAAGATTCATTTGCATAAAATTTCATCCCAAAGGTGTATTCATATGTTTTTGCTGATGTTTCTGTCCACCCATCCTCTCCCATATGGAATAAAGATAACAAAATTTCCAATTTTGAAGAAGAGTCTAATCAAAGAGTGGATGAAATTTTTAAGTCAAGTCAAGTTCCTGAAGACGAAGATGAAAATTCCAAATTACAAGAAGAAAATTTCAGCCTCCTATATACTCCATATGAAGATATTTCAAACAAAAAATTTGAGAATGAAATTGAGGAGCCTCCACCAAATATACAAGAATATTGCAGCCTTGTAATAGATGATGAAACATTACAAAAGAACTCACAACAAGAAAAATTGATGGAAGAAGTGAATCTTGAGAAGAATGATGAGCAAGATCACCTTGAGATTTTTGATGAATCAAGAAACTTGGAAGTGGTTGGAAATAAGGAAAATGATGAATGTATTCTTATGTTGAAAACTCCTTAGCCAATAAATTACAATAGTATTCTTGAGCAACCAAGAATTTATTTCATTGAATTATGGTTTGAAAGTATTTTTAGCACGCCAACACAAACAAGTCTTCTGCACACATTGCTCAATCCCATTGTGGTACATTTTGGGCATGCTCCCGATTTTCATGCTCCTGATTCATTGGTAGCAACCCAAATATTTTTCTTACTGCTAGAGCCCATTTCACAAGTCAATGGGACTCTTGAATGACTCCATTGAAAATCTTCTTACACCTAAGGTGCCCCTTGCTTTCAAGTAAGTTAGGGTAGGTAGATCATGTATGTACATATTTTATTTATTTAGTTCAGTTTTACATAATAAGACAATATTTGTATTGAAGTTTGAAGATAACTCCTTGAAAGAAGAAGAACCACAAGAGTTCAGTTTGAAGATGACTTCATAGCCCAATGGAGAAGGTAACTAGTCTTGAGATTTTGGTGCTCTCAGCAACCCACAGGGGGTCACTGTCCCATAGTTGGAGCAAGTTGTTGACCAAAATTTAATCATCTATATTTTCATGTGCTTGGGTTCATAAAATCCTTGGTATCAAAACAAGACATTTTTTTAACTTTTATAAGTTCACTCTGCATCCCTCAATTTCATATTTGTCATGCACCTTTCAGATTGGAAATCCATTTCTGTATGCCTAAGTTATTCAAGATATGGTATCAAGGTCCGAAGGAGAGATTTTAAAGAGTTTTTCTAAGTATCATGTTCTCCTCTCCATTTTAGAATTTTGGTTAAGTAATATCATCACTTGTTTCTCTCACCTTTCACCTCTATCCCTCTCAACACTTAAACATTTTTCCACTTGTTTCCCTCTTTCTTTTATCCTATCTTCTCTCCCTTTCTAGCTACTATACTTAGTCATTTTTAGAAAACCATAGGTTCACGGGTTCATGGGTTTAAAGATTTCATATCCCGTTTTCCACAATATACATTTTGCACCCAAAGTTCCGTTATCTACATTTTGACCATCATATTTGTCGCGGGTGCCAAGCCCTTAATATTTGTATTCCTTCTACATGCAAGTCCAACTGACTGCCTTTCTACACTTAACATATGTTTGATCGTCCATAACCACGTGTTGGCGGGTTCATGAAATATTTTATATTCAAATACTCTCTTGTCCGTCCCCGCAACCTACAAACTATCCCCTTGAATTCTATTTCCTAAAATTCTCCCTCATCCCCTCTTGTCCCATCTCCCATACTTAGCCAAATTCTCAAAGCTATTCCAAGGCATGAAAACCAGTGAATGAGAATATGCCACATGGTAAGCTGAGGTTTGTGACATATGACAGAAAATTGTGCGATGACACAGGGTGATGAGGTAGACCATTCCCATGATGACACATGGATTTCAATCATTGATGACATGGCATGAGATGCATGATGAAATTATTCCAAAAATTATTATTTTATTCGATAATTTTCCAAGGGTTGAATCCTCCAAACTCCATAATTTCTTCTCTTCTCGTGTTTCTTGCTAAGTGTATCAAGCACTTAGTATTATATATTATGAAAATATAATATTGCAATGCATGTGGGATAGAATTTTAAACCAAAAATTCAAATTTTATGAAGGGAAGCACGAAAATCAATCCAAGGGTTGAGATTTTCCCATCAATTTTGATTGACGGTGGCTGAGTGTTGATCTTGTGGAGGCCATAACTTGGGATTCGACTGTTGGAATCAGGAAAAAGGCATACCATTGGAAAGGTATTTAAACATATAATATGTCAGTATAGGTTTCAAATGTTTAAAGTTGATGCATTTTTCTCAGAAATTAAAATATCATTTAGCTGCATTTTTAATGGGCTTGCATGACAACTCGACTTCATGAGCTCATATCTTGAGATCCGAGCGACAGATTTGAGAAACATTTATATCATTGGAAATATGAGATGATGAATAGAACATCATAAGTGTTTTACATAGTTAAAGAATTTTTCTTAACTTCAATAAAAGTAAGTTATAGTCATCCTATTTTAGTGGGGAATTAATTAAATTGTGCAAATAAAAGTTTATTTAAAAAAAAAATATTATAAAGGGAAGGGGACTCATTTTATATATGTATATATTGATGATATAATTTAAATTAGGTACTAATTAAATGGAATATTTCAAGAAGAAACTTGTACGAGAATTTCAAGAAAGGAGAAAAACCCTAACTACTCAACTAGTTAGAAAATATCTCCTTAAAACAAGAAGATAGTCTCCATCAAAGACCTAATAAGTGGTATTGTTAGAGGGGTAGGGCAGAATATCAGAGGAAGAATAAGGTGAAGCCATGTATACAGAATCAATCTTTTGATCGAAAGAAATAAATCTCCATCTTCTTCATTTTTTTTTGTTTTATATATTCTTCTACACCACTTCTCATAGTTTTATGCTTGAGTCTCAGAGTTGGGCACAAGAGTGAGTTGTTGAGTGTTCTTCTTATTTTATTCTAAGATATTTTCTGATATGATCATGGATTATTTGCAGCCACCTATATGGTTTCCAAATCATTTGTAATGAATAACATATTTCATAAATAAAAATCCACAAATAATTGCTTCGAGGTTGATCTCGACTGTGCTTTGTAACCTTGTTTTCAGAATATAAAGTATTTGAGGTTGACCTATCAAATTCTCTTTTGATTTTGATTGCAATACTCTCTTAAAATTATTTGATATGATAAAACAATTCTCTCCTATGAAGAAGATATCAATGTATTTATATGTTGTTAAGAAGATTATGTGTGATGCTAATCACAATTTAATTCTGATGTTGAAGCCCTACTTCAATATTTTAATTTGATTCATATAAAGATTGTACTCAGGTTATTGAAGAACCATTTTATTTCATAATCTCAAGAAATAAATATTTAGGGTTTGCTTCTTAACACTCTTCTGATCCAAGATATCACAGATATATCTTTTAGTTCAATAGGAGTACCACCTCTCTAAAAATGAATGGGGAGTAATGTCCTTGTGAGGTTGTTTCGATCTTGACGGATTCAAGTGTCAACAATAACATACCATTTCCAATCATACCTACCACTCTTCCATCCCGAAGTTTTATTTTCTCCCACATTTTGGGCAATGTGGTTTCATGTACACCAAAAAGGCATGTACCTCATTCTATTATGAGATTAATGCGATAAAGGCCCAGAGGTAGATTGTATCTAGAAAAAAAAGAAATAAATGGTATAATTAAGAGAATTAAAATCCATAATTCCACATTTGATATTGATGCACACGCCCCCTCCCCACAATACTCGCAGGTCGGGAGGTCCACGCGCTCTCAAGATCTTTCCTTCTTTCATGGCTCGAAGAATTCTAAGGCTCTTCTATTTCCCTATCGGGAAATCTGCACCCACAACAATCCTCGTGTGATCCCCCTCTTTTCAATCGGGAGATTAGACTTCACGACTTCACGAGGTCAGTGGTCGAATGTTGGCCTTTCGAATTTCCGAAACCCGACAACCAGTCAATGCTAACCTTTTCTTTTCCCTATAGGGAATTTCCTCATCGCGAATTCGACGCTTGCAATGTCGAGTGTCACATACCCACTATAACGTAGTAAAAATTTTCATTCTACCTCAAGGGACAGAATCCTCGATTACCGATGAGCTCCTTTTCACCTTAGTCCTACCGGCTATGCTACTGGTCTAAGTGACCTGCCTTCATATGGCCACAGTCCTAGGCTCCTATCGGGATTTCAGCGTTTTCAATGTCGACGTGCGAGCGTTCCCAAAACTTGCGATTATCCGATTCCCGATGCGCATTTTTCACGCTAGCCCTCCTGGCTCAGCCCCTGGTCCACGTGACCATCACCCCGTGACCACAACCTTACCCCTCGTCGGGGTTTCGGGGTTTGCGATGCCAAAATGCATGCGCCTACGGAATTCCCGACTCCTCGAATCCCGATTCTCCGATGGCTCTCGGTCTTTAACCTGCCACCTGTCCTCCACCGACTCCTGTGTGGCCCACGCTACATTCCTGCCTGTCGGAGTATCACGTTTCGCGATTCCAACAAGTAAGAGTTTCACACCTTCGAAAACTCTGATTCTCCGATTCCTGACTCCTCGAGATCTCCTGAAACGCGTCCCAAATAATGGGTGGTTTTGATCTCATCAGAATATCACGCTTCGTGACTTCGCAACTTCTGTTTCTAAGATCACGGGCTTCAACCTACGAAACCCCGATACACGATCCTACGTGTAGATCTGACGGTTCTCCTGCGACCCAAATCCAACAGATACCTTCTTCCTCGCTCCTCGCGTCTCGCGACTTGGAGTACCAAATGATTGGACCCTTACCCTGAGAACCTCCGAGTTCATGAGATCCCTGGATCTCTGCCACCTATCCTCCTCGGATGGATGGCTCTGATCCTTTCGTGGCTTCACCATTCGCGACTTGGAGCATCCAACTTTTGGACTCCTACCTCGCGAACCTCCAAGTTCACGAGTTCCCTGGATCTCTACCACCTGTCCTCCTCGGATGGACGGCTCTGATCCTCTCATGGCTTCGCCATTCGCGACTTGGAGCATCCAACTTTTGGACTCCTACCTCGCGAACCTCCGAGTTCACGAGTTTCCTAGATCTCTGCCACCTGTCCTCCTTGGATGGACGACTCTGATCCTCTTGTGGCTTCGCCATTCGCGACTTGGAGCATCCAACTTTTGGACTCCTACCTCACGAACCTCCGAGTTCACGAGTTCCCTGGATCTTTGCCACCTGTCCTCCTCGGATGGACGACTTAGATCCTTTTCCCCCTATTCACAAGGCTTAACCCTCGTCTATCTCCCTATGGATCTAACGACTGTCGGGTTTCCTAGCTAAGATCTGACGGTTCAGATCGGTCCCGATGCCGCGCCCTTTCCTACTGCTCTTTGGACGTGGAAAAACCAACGGTCCAGATGTTCTCATGGAGCTTGGGGGACTACAATTCAGATTTCCTCGCTATTCATGAAGATAGAGGAAAAAAAAGGGTTAATGGCAATTAACGCCCTCGTTTATTCCTTCGATTTAACAATTGTGAATGACCGCAGATTCCCTGACAGGATCTCATCCGTTGATCAATACTTATCCCTATGCTGCTACTTCGGGATTTTAAGAGGGTCAATCCTCTTTATACAGGGTTGTTAAGACTTGCACATTCAAGTCCTTTTTCCAGGTTCTTGGTAAACCTTTCCAAGGAG